>JALJCO010003692.1:0-12586 GCA_023101725.1 Atherinomorus stipes
ATTCTGGATTTTCTTCTAGCCACATTTCTTCCTAGAAGATGATGGGTCCCACCATCCTTCCAGTTTTAAAAGAAGCGTTGGACAGTTCTGAACTCAGTTTTAGCAGTTTCTACCACAACCTCCTAAGATGTTTTCTCTGCTTGATGCATGCCAATGGTTTGACCTTCTCGAACAGACTAACTTCTTTTCCGACCACGGGATAGTGTCTTTCCACATGGTTGTTTAGGAAATGAGAAGCTACTCATTGCATCAGTTGGGGTTAAATAAGTTGTTGCCAGCTGGAAGATAATCGTCCATGCAATAATGATCCAATAGGAGGCTCCTATATTTGCTTAGTTAAATCCAGTTGTACCACATATTGGTGGTACAACTTACGTTCTTCACTATTAGTGATGAAGTTTTAAACTCTTCTTTTGTGTGTGGGTTATTTTTAGTTCAGGATTGTACATGCTGAATAACTATTTGCATCTTTGGCTGTTGAAAATCGTACAGTACTTCAAAACCACAAATAAAAACAATTACACTAAAAAAATAAATATTCTACACAAATAAACTTGCCTTGCCTTCTTCTCCAACAAGCCCTAATTCTTGATGACATGCAGGTTGTCAAGCAATAAAATAAAAATGTGTTGCTTGCGACTGATTGCTGAGGACAAACGGACCAGCTCAAGTTCATTCCAACTATGCTTTTCATGCTCTGCACTGACTGAAGTTCCCTTTAAGTCTGACAAAGACAAACATCTGTTATCAGAGTTATGAAATGTAATCACAGCCAAGATCATCAGATGCTGCTAAACATTCCGGAAAATTCTGGATTTTGAGGAACTTTTCAACTATAAGGACTCTGCAGAGTTTTATGGACATGATATTCGAGAAAATAAACTGCTGAGGTCACAACTTCATAAGAGACTCAAGCTGGGACGAGGTAATGGCTGCTAATCACTACTAAAGGTTTCACTGACCTCCTCTGGGTTGGGCAGAGCTGTGACCAGAGATCACCATGGCAACGCCCCTCGCTTCCAGCCTCTTCCTCCAGCTCTCCACCACCTTCATGGAGTCATCCTGAATCATTCAGCAGGACAGATTTGTCTTTGGGAGCTCTCATTTTGATACAAACTACTAGAGATGCACAATATAATCCGGTCCTATGGACTATCTGCACGACTCCCTACTTCCTGAACTTCAGACAGCACCTTTGCTTCCTGTCTTTCATTACTGGATGAACTGATTAATCCAGGTGTGTCTGACCAATTACTGAGGTCAGGCACACCTGGATTAATCAGTTTGTCCAGTTATGAAAGACAGGAAGCAAAATGTCTGAAGTTCAGGGTAGTGATAGTCGTGCATATATAAATTGCACATTGATATCGGCCCGGTACTTTTTAAATTCTATTCGTTTATTTGATAGGGACAAAGCATATAAAAACAAAGAAAAACTAACAAATATGCCAAATTTAGCCAAAAGATAGTTTTTCTCGGTTGTCTCTGGCCCAGAAATATCACACTGTCAATAAAACAGTTATCAATGTAATTAACCGATATATAACAGGTGCTGTTTGGTGGCGAACCCACAAAATGTTGGGGTTTGTAGTATTTTTCAAATTTTCCACAAGGAATGAATATTAAATCATTTTCAGCCTTATCAGTAGGGCTGGGGCGTTTTGGCCAAAACTCATATCTCGATATATTTAGGCTGAATATCGATACACGATATATATCTCGATATTTCTATCACAAAGTGAGAGCAATTTTTTTGTTCAGTCGGAGCCAAATATGACATTACAAATACTTTAATTTAAACAGTCCGGATGAAATAATGTTCGGTTTTTCAAAGAAGGATAAAATTAAAAAAGAAATATTGAAAAAAATGGAAGGAAATATTCTTTGCACAAAGTAGGGAGGGATATAAAAAAGAATAAGATATAACCAACACTAGGGAGGGCAGTTATATTCTAAGAAAGAAAAAACACACACACAATACAATATATAGATAGGGGTGGGCGGGTTGGTTCAATTTCTTATCTCAAATTAAATTAATTTGTTTTATATATCGAATTGATGTCCAGCCCTCCTTATCAGTATCCAATTTTGCCAAGAGAAGCAGAAAATTATTGGTCATCGGTATTGGTTGAAATTTACATATTGTACATTACTACAAACTACACATTCAGACTTAACAACATGCAAACAGAGGAACGTACAGTGCTTGCATCATTAAACACTGACAGCTCCATGGTTCCAGTGAAGTCCTGGTCTACTATGGCCTGCAGACACTCGTCCAGCCAACTTGAGGCGTTGTACACTGGCATGATTATACTCTGAGGACAGAAGGAAGAGAAATTTCACACCTGGTGCAGCTGACTGACTGTTGTAACAAGCAGTCGGCAGCCAGGAGGGTTACTACTAGAGATGGAGGGATATCCAGACTTTTCCTGTCAATAGATACAAGTGGTTTATGGCACTTTCTCATCAATATCAATACCGATACTTTTCGCTCCTTCAAAGAAAATCACATGATGGCACAGTTTACATTAATATCTTGAATGCAAGGGCAATATTAAATATAAATAAAACTTGAGAACAGAAGTACTGGAAAGAAATGCTTTTAAAACAATAATAAATTATATTCATGAGTTAATTAAACAAAAATGAGATTAAAAACTTCTTTCACTATCAAATAACTTAAGTACAGGTCAAGATTATTTACCTTTATTCAGTGGAAAATGTTCAAATATAAAATGTAAAAGTAATATTATAAATTGACCAAAACATAATGTGAAATAACCTGAATTAAAGTACTGAAAGTTACCAAAACATCATCATCACTAACACTAGCAGCATCATCATGACATCTGATAGGCTACCAACATCATGTGACACAGAAGCTAGAATCTGGCTGCTTTCGAACATCATTTCATTGCCTAAAACTTTCAAAAATGGAAACAAATAGCATTTTTTATATCCATTTAGAGGTATCTCCATACTCAAAAAAGTATCAAATATAATAGTTTTGTCTGGCTGGTATCGACTCCAGGATATCGGTAAGCCATTCCTAGATAGTACAGACTGAGGTCGAGGTGGGAAGAGAACTTGTAAATGATTAAAATGGCTCTTCTTCTTCTTCGAACCCTCTGCTTCTTAGAAACAAGCCAGCCATAACAACTGTGTAAACGCTTACTGCAGATAACTGTAAATGCACGTGACCAGCAGGAGCTGGTCCATCATCTTCCTCACCCACCACATCCACCGCGCTGCCCTCCTCCTCTTCATCTTCTGTCTGGGACACCTCTGCTGTCCGAAGCCTTTTAGGCGGGTTCGGCTCCATTTCGGACCCCCCTGACGTTGTTCCACGTCCCTGCCACCCACGTGCCCGTTAACAGACGTTTGCTGTCAGGTTAAATGACTGGAAAGGAACGGCAGAGGATGATGAAGCTACAGTAGCTTAGCGGAGGACATTTGCTGTGGAGGAGTGAACCATGCGGTGAACACGTGAATAAAATGGAAGTAAATACTCCGTTTGTGACGTTTTTTTCAAATGAAATTAATATGAATGATTAAAACCCATCAGGTTAAATGGGTTCGGTCGGTTTTAGAGATCGTCGCTACATCAATTTTCACGACCGTGTAACTTAAACTTGCACTGTGCTGTGGCTGCACAGCCACTTCCGCAAACAATAAATAAAAGATTCTCATTGGCTCTAACAAAACACGGACAAAGACCTGATTCGCTGTCTGGTCTGTCAATCATATGGAAAAACGACATATTCGATGGCGTTGGAATTTGACTTAATTGGAAATTGGCTTGGCCTGAGAAGGCAATAAGAGATTAATAATGATTTTAAAAAAGAATATTCCTTTTTTGGTGTCATTCAATGAAGGAGCAGGAGGAAATTGTGCGCACATTTTAAAGATAAATGTATGTATTATTGCTCTTGTCTCTAAAAATCAATTAGGGTACCATATCGATGATCGAATCTTTCATAAGTTTCATAAATAATTTTTTTGACATATAAGAAAATATAAGAAAACAGGATGTAATATAACTCATATCAAACCCGATATGAGACAATTTATTACCAATTAGGATTAATATCTAGTAGGAGCTACACTTAAAAACAACAAAAAAAACCCCAAAAAACAGTAATTTTAAAAAGCCCCTGAAGTGTCTAAAATGTAAATATTTACACCTGAATACCATACCAATGTCGGGATTTTTCACAGTCAGCAAGTGGAAGAAAATCTATATCAATGTACGGCCGATTGAATAAACAAATCTGTTCAAATATTTACTTACTGGATTAAAATTGTAAAATCCTTAATTTGGTGGATTTTAAGAAAAATGAAAAGTTTTTTTTTTTTTTTTTTTTTTTACCAGTAAACTGGTTTTAATAAAGATATGCAGATTGAAAAAGAAATTGTGCAATTAGACTACAATGAAATAAACTCAGTACTCAAACAACTAACTGTACGAAAATGTGCAAATTTGAAGACGGTGCCATAAAACACAAGATTAGCTAACTGTGCTCAAGCTAGATAAACGTAAAATACCTATTTACTGTACATCCTGGATGTTCTGGGAGTTTGAGTGTTGCTGTTCCTGCATCATCCTGAGTGATTCCTGCTGCAGTTTCATAATATTCTCAAATATAGTTTTCTCCTCATCCAAAAATGATGAGGTCATTTTTTTCCTGTGTAAAATGTTGTTCTCAATAAGACTTTTCAGAACAATCACTGCTGCTTTCTCTCTTGCATGTTTGTGCTTAAGGAATTGCCTGCTGGAGCTTTCATCCTCTCTCATAAACATAACAATGGTGTCGTTCTTGCCTCCGGGCATGGACGGTAGAAAAGCCAAAAGGCTGGGCCTTGGGACTGCTAGTATAAAACTGATTGTTCAAAACAAATTACAAAGAAGTAATACAAAAGATTCGGAACTTCCTCTGTCATTCGAAAACAATTTCTTTAACATCACAACACCAAGATTGCATACAATTCCAACTGATCATGTGGACATTGTAGGTAAAAAAAAAATGTAACAATGGGGTTCTTAAATAAATATTCAATAAGCAACATGTTCCCTAGAAGAAGAAAAAGCACACCTGCCTTGCAAAACTTAGACAAATCAACAATATCACAGTCAGAATCAGAAAATTGTCTTGGAGTGATGGTGAAATAAAACGAGAAAAAAGAACAAAAACACAGACAGAAGACAAAATTATTTGCAGGAGGTAGGTAAATACCGTAAATATAATATCTAAGAATAAGACAAAATATTTAAAATTCCCAATTCCTCCTAAATATAAAAAACTGCATTTTAAAACAATAAATAACACACAGTACAGGTTGAAAGTTTAGACAGACTCCCATTAAAGATGGAAAAATCAGCTGTCTGTGAAAGAAGTTGAAGTTGACAAAAGTAATAATAAATGAAATTTTGACAAAATCATGAAATTGATTTTCAATTGTGGTTCAACAGAAATATTAAAAACAAACACAAAAATTAAACAAGTTAGCAAGCATGATGGGACAAACCACAATTCAAAATCAATGTTTTATTTGACTAAATTATAATTTAGTAAATTTTCATTTATTATAACTTTTTTCAGTTTCTTGTTATTTGAATTACTATTTTGAATTTAGCCTTTACTGCATTGGTATTTCAATCACTAAATGAGAGGTTAATTATCTCTGAAATTAGATCAATTTCAAGTTTAGAGCAATTTAGATAACATGTTTGAATTAACCAGTTGTGCCATCAGATGACTGTTGGTTTATTTACTGGGACAAATACAGTCAAGTTGGGGTGAGTTGTTCTGCTACTAACAGAGATGTCATGCATATATTTATTGATTCACTTTTCAAGTAAATATCATAAAAATGAGGTGACATAAACAGCTTTGATCTTCTTTGTTTTATTTAGCCAGACTCAGAAATGAAGCCGTGTTAGGTGTAAACTTCTATCTGGCTTTCCTGCTGTGCTGAATGGGAACCAGATCAATGTGAAGTTGCTGTTAATGTTGGCAGTGGTAGCAGGGGACGTTTGTCCTGGTGCAGACAGAAAAACAGGATGGGCTGAATTATTATTCTGGACTGCTGTTTTGGTTTTTGATGATAAGAAATGGACTAGTGTGTGTGTCGCTCTCTGTCTGTGACGTAAAGATGCAGTTTTTATCTGACTCAGGGATGAAGCTACAGTTGTCTATGCAAAATGTGATTCATTAAAGCCATGTTTATCATATAAGTCACATAAGCAGAGTTTATTTAGGGAGTCTTGATAGTTTTCATAAACGGTGAAAAGAGGTTTCTTAACATACATTTTCTATAAGGTTTCTTATTTTGGCAATTCTTTTATTTTATCTCTCTGTCTCATACACACACACACACACACACACGCACGCACACACACACATAATCCTTGTACTTCTACACTAGATTGCCAAAAGTATTTGCTCACCTGTCTCGACTCATGTGAGCTTAAGTGACATCCCATTCCTAATCCATAGGGTTCAATATGACGTTGGTCCACCTTTGCAGCTAGAACAGCTTAAACTCTTCTGGGACTGCTGTCCACAAGGTTTAGGAGTGTTTATGGGAATTTCTGACCATTCTTCCAGAAGCACATTTGTGAGGTCACACACTGATGTTGGACAAGAAGGCCTGGCTCTCAGTCTCCGCTCTAATTCATCCCAAAGGTGTTCTATGGGGTTGAAGTCAGGACTCTGTGCTGGCCAATCAAGTTCCTCCACACCAGACTCTGCCATCCATGTCTTAACGGACCTGCTTGGTGCACAGTCATTTTGGAAGAGGAAGGGGCCAGCTCCAAACTGTTCCCATAAAGTTGGGAGCATGGAATTGTGCAAAATGTCTTGGTATGCTGAAGCATTTAGAGTTCCTTTCACTGGAACTAAGGGTCCAAGCCCAGCACCTGAAAAACAACCCCACACCATAATCCCCCCCCTCCACCAAACTTTACACTTGGCACAATGCAGTCAAACAAGTACCGTTGTCCTGGCAACCGCCAAACCCAGACTCCTCCATCAGATTGTCAGATGGAGAAGTGCAATTCATCATTGCAGAGAACGCCTCCACTGCTCTAGAGTCCAGTGGCGGTGTCCTTTACTCCACTGCATCCCACGCTTTGCTTTGCACTTGGTGGTGTATGGCTTGGATGCAGCTGATCGCCATGGAAACTCATTCCATGAAGCTCTCTGCTTCTTGAGCTGATCTGAAGGCTTCATGAAGTTTGGAGGTCTGTAGTGATTGACTCTGCAGAAAGTTGGTGACCTCTTCGCACTATGTGCTTCAGCATCTGCTGACCCCACTCCGTCAGTTTACGTTGTCTACCACTTCTTGGCTGAGTTGCTGTCGTTCCCAAACACTTCCATTTTCTTATAATACAGCTGACAGTTGGTCATAGAATATTTAGGAGCGAGGAAATTTCATGACTGGATTTGTTGCACAGGTGGCATCCTATCACAGTTCCACGCTGGAATTCACTGAACCTAGCATAGTGTTAAAACTCACTCTGTTACCCCAACACTGATTTTCCTGTGTTGTTTCAGACTTGAATGCTTCTTTAAAGGACTGGCGCACTGCAGGCCAGGAACAACAGCTCCAGGAAGCCAGATCTGGAATTACTCTTATACTTGAGTACACATTGAGAAATATTAGAACCTTTTCAGCCTTTTCACGGAAGTATTGGCTCACAAATACCTGTGAACAGTACAGGACTGTTTGCATGTGTGTATGTGATCAGTTTACCTGCTTCCGTCTCTCTGTGCTACACCGACGCCGTGAAACAACCAGATATTCATTTCTGACAACAGAGACAGATCTGCTGAGAGCTGCACAGTTAACTACCTTATATTTGGGAGTTTCCATCTTCGAGGTTCACAGCGAGGTTAAGAGTCAGATATTCTGAGGGGTCTCTCATCATTTCACAAGCACTTTCACTGTAAAGGTCTTCCCTCAGTCCCACAGCTGTTCCCACGACTGTGTTTACTCCCTCCTCTAACAAACACACACCACATGGCCTGCTGCATATCAAGTGTACACACCCACGATGATTTACGGCATCAGGAGGTGGAGACTGCAGCTGTTTGTTTGCACAGAAATGCCAGACATTAAAAGAGAATGGGAGTGTGTGTGTGTCTGGGACATGAGTGGATTTTCTGTAATCCTTTCATTTTTAGATTTTTTTGGGTATCTGAACTTATCCTTTTTTTGAAGCAGACATACTGCTGCAAACATTAATACTACAGCTGCTCTTATACGTGTGAATAGAGGAGTAATTAAACTTTCTCTCTGTCATTATCCTGAATTTTTTATTTCAGGGGTTACCATAAAATCTGCAACATCTAAGATGATTTTAACCTGTTCAGAATGGAGATGAGCGGCTTATTAAGTACTTTTTTTCCAGTGAGTATGAATCATTTTTCAGTTGTTTGTGTGTGTTTAGCTGCAGATCAGATGGAATAACAGCCAGTATTCTGGTTACTGTGGGTCAGAAGCTGGTTTCAGACCAGTGCTGACCGGCTGGCTCCCAGACAAGTTGCCCTGCTACGTAGCATCACTGAGTCAGTACTACCATCTAGTGGTTACATGTGTATTTTAGTGTTGTAGGATGAGGTATTCACATTGATTCTGGGTAACATCTACTTCACAATATGCCAGATAATTAAAGTGATTATGAGCTTTAAGTCAAGGCTATAATGATTTTTAATTAGTTTCCGTTTTTATTTCGTTTTGACTTTTTTTTCCAATTCATTTAGTTTTAGTTAGTTTTTTTGAGCAGATTTGTGACTTTTGATTAGTTTTTATTTTTCTTAAATGCTTTGTTTTAGCTTAGTTTTTATTAGTTTCAGTGTTAGTTTTAGTTGTGATTTTTTTTTTCTTTTGGGGAGGGGGGGGGGGGGGTAAAATATAGATATTTGTCTATTGTAACATTCAAAATCATCAAAGTCACTCAGAGTAACACCGGTAGAGCAAAGTAAACAGATTAAACAGAAATAGATTTCATATAAACTCAAAAAGCCTATGTAATAAATAAATTTACAAAGACTAAAACTAAGGATGTTTTTGCAACAAGTTTAGTTAGTTTTGTAATGACACAATACAGTTTCAGTTAGTTATTGTTTTTTTTTGTTTTGTTTTTTTAAACTGTTATTCATATCTATATTTCCTTTAACAATTTTTTTCTTTATTTTAGTTTTTAGTAAACTATAATAACCCTTGCTTTAAGTGTTGTGTACAACTTACAGTCGTCCTCAAAATTCTTCCCTCCACTTGCCAGGCAGCTCTCTGGCGCTCATCACCCCTAAACCTCAGGACCTGACTCTGAGCTCCTCTGTGTACCAAAGTACTCCAGACTTAAATGTGAAGATTTCTGTTTGAGAGCTGCAGCTTGATTAAAACGATCCCAAATAGGACAGCAAACCTACAACAGAGTAGCTGATGAGGAAAAGGATGAAGTGCTCTGGAGCGGTCTTGTCAAAATCCAGACCTCAAGCATAACAGAATGATGGACAAGGACCTCCTGAGAGATGTGCATAAACAAATGCCTGGAACATCTCAATGATTCGAAGCAACTTTGTAAAAGAACTGTTCAAAATTCCTCAAAATGATGTGAGTTCATAAACATAATTTAGTTACTGCTGCTGACAGTAGCTCTACAAACTTCTGAACTACAGTGTACAGTTTTCACACTCCTGAACTGAGATCATAAATTATATGCTAAGTAAAATCTTAGAACTTAGAGGTGCCCATTCTTTTGCATGTGAATCTAACAGTTGGTTCGGCTGCTGACGAATGCTGTGTCATCTCCAGCCCACGCTGTCTCCACCAACGTATGGCAAGCCGTCACACATGAAACAGCTCTGCTGATACTGGAGGCCAGACACTGATATGCAGCGTTACGTACAACTTTACTGACGATTAGTTCAAAGTAGAAATCTTATTATCTCTGCTGTTTCATGCTGCTTTTCCACAATAATAATTCCTCAGAGTAAATAAACCAGGGATGAACATACTGTAGCTGCAATCAAATGAATAAGCGCAGAAGTTATGGATGTTTGATATTGTTTTGTTTTTTTTTTTTTTTAACTGATGTTGTCCAACTTAATTTCCAATTTAATTGATACTGACCTATGCAAACAAGTGTGAGGTCATATCTCTGATTTTCTGAGAGATACAACTATATTCTTTACAACTATAAGATCCTAAAATATCCTTAACTCAGCCAGAGGAGTTCATTTTGGACATCTGGCTGCCAGATATCAGATACTAGCAGGTATTAGCCAACATGTGGCTGATTATGTTTCTGACAACTTGGTAACTTAACCAACAACTTAAAACCAGACATATTATAAGCAGCTTCAAAGCAAGTCAGTGTGTAGAAGCAGCTGCTGCACCGTAGTCACATGACTCTGAAAGGAATGCTGGGATATGAAGTTAATCTTGATAACATGGACTTTTATGCTGGACCAACGCTGATGGAACGATTCTCGTGAAGTTTTGTGAGGAACTAAGAGATCTTGCAAAGATTTCCTTACCTTGTTTAAATATGTCCAAAAAAACTATTCTGATATTTTCCAATACCACATTTTAATGCAGATATTGGCTGATAATATCAGACATCTCTAGTTACAAGTTGGTCTGGCAGCTTGGAACAAAGAAATGAGGAATGGCTTATTACATTTGTACAGTACTATAGTATATTTTGCAAAAGGAGTGAAAATATCTGCAGAGCTTATATCTTGGTTTTTTATTCATTTTAGGGGCGTGCCTACAACAAAATAAACCTCTTTATGGATCACATCTGAATATATTCCTAATTCTTTAGAAGGTCTAACCAAGATTTCGTTATAATAAATGTCGGTCAGAAAAAAAACGATACCAATATTTTCCAATATCACATTTTAATGTTGATATTGGCTGATATTATCCGGTTGGGGGATAATATTAGACTTCTTTAATTACCAGTATTTATTGTGTAATTTTTAGTATTTTGCTCTGTTACAAATATACAATTAAAAATATGGGTCTGAAAAAACTATGTCAATATTTTCCAATATCACATTTTAATGCTGATATTGGCTGATAATATTGGTTGGCTGGCAACATCACACTTCTCTAATTACTAGTATTTCTTGTGTAGTTTTTGTATGTTTTTCTGTTACAAATATACAAATAAAAATATCAGTCTGGAAAAATCTATACCAACATTTTCCAATATCACATTTTAATGCCAATATCAGCTGATAATATTGGACTTGTCTAATTACTATTATTTTTCAAAGTAAGATTTCCTTAGGAAAAATATCTGTTTGATATTCTGTTTAATATTTATTCTGTTACAAATATAAAAATGAAAATATTGGTCTGGAAAAACTATATCAATATTTTCCGATATTGCATCACATTTTAATGCTGATATCGGCCGATAATATTGGTTGGCTGATAATATTGGTAAGCCGATAATATGGAACATCTGTAACATAAAATAATAGAGAAGGCTTCAGAGATTATAATGCAAACACCATCCATTTATTGGTATGATATTTCATAATACAGTGATATAATTCTATTAAATACATATGTACTAAGCCTGTGTGTATCTATAGGCAGGCATTTCACATTCAAGTCCGGGTTCCAGTGCAGTGATGAAACACCGAGTCATCTGATTCATGTCAGATAATCTTGTCCTCAGCAGAAATCATTAAGAGGCAGTACATCAGTTACCATCTGAGATGCCTTTGATTGATCCCTATCTCCTCCTCCTTCCCTCTACTTCTCTGCTCGTTCTACGTTTCTATCTGGAACAATCACTGAACTGCCCGTGTTCAATCGTCTGTTTGGAATAATTTTCCATGAATAAGGTCAAATCTGACTGATGGAGGGACAGAGCGTCTCCCTGAGGTCCTCCTGGGCGATGCAGGGCGTGGATCAGCGGTGGGAACAGGCACGGGTACAATCAAAAGATCAACAGGAGTCAGATTCAGAATCTATCTTGGAAGGCTGGTTCCAGCGGTGAGTCCACCTGGATCCTGCTGGGGCGACTTACCTGGGCTAACTAAGGTAACAAGGCAATGCAAACTACACATTGTTGCGCATACGTGGAGGGAGTCAATCGGTTGTTGAGCAGAGCTTTGTGCTTTCTAGAGTGGGCATTCTTCAGAGAGAGGAAGGTTTGACTTGTCAGAAATGAGGGAGTTTATTTGAGGGGCTGGCCTCCGGTTGCTCAGAGGAAGAGGATAGTTTGGGTTTTTGGGGGGAGGGAGGCATTCATGCTGTTGTCGGTGAAGCAGCAGTAAGGATCCTGGTGAACCTCGGACAATCACTATCGTGTGTGGCTTCGTCCCAACCTTCATAAGGAACAGATCTGTGGTCAGAGGGTGCTCGGGTCGTCGTCGTTGAGGAAAAGGCATCGAAGGGGCTGTTCGGATGCACCCTGTCAGGTTAGTGTTGCATCCTGAAGTGAGCCTGAGTGCATGTCTTCATGTGTGCATGAGTGGGTGAGCGTTTCTCTGTAACAGTTTAGGTTATATAGCAGCTGATGTGTCTCTATAGAGACACGAGTACATCCCCATCA
>JALJCO010003693.1:0-11616 GCA_023101725.1 Atherinomorus stipes
TATCAGATACTACCAGATATCAGATACTAGCAGGTATTAGATACTACCACATATCAGATACTAGCAGGTATTAGATACTACTACATATCAGATACTAGCAGGTATTAGATACTACCACATATCAGATACTAGCAGGTATTAGATACTACCACATATCAGATACTAGCAGGTATCAGATACACATATATCAGATACTAGCAGGTATCAGATACTAGCAGGTATTAGATACTACCACATATCAGATACTAGCAGGTATAAGATACTACCATATATCAGATACTAGCAGGTATTAGATACTACCATATATCAGATACTAGCAGGTATTAGATACTACCATATATCAGATACTAGCAGGTATTAGATACTACTATATATCAGATACTAGCAGGTATTAGATACTACCATATATCAGATACTAGCAGGTATCAGATACTACCATATATCAGATACTAGCAGGTATTAGATACTACCATATATCAGATACTAGCAGGTATTAGATACTACCATATATCAGATACTAGCAGGTATAAGATACTACCATATATCAGATACTAGCAGGTATTAGATACTACCATATATCAGATACTAGCTGGTATTAGATACTACCATATATCAGATACTAGCAGGTATTAGATACTTCCATATATCAGATACTAGCTGGTATTAGATACTACCATATATCAGATACTAGCAGGTATTAGATACTTCCATATATCAGATACTAGCAGGTATTAGATACTACCATATATCAGATACTAGCAGGTATTAGATACTACCATATATCAGATACTAGCAGGTATTAGATACTACCATATATCAGATACTAGCAAGTATTAGATACTAGCAGGTATTAGATACTTCCATATATCAGATACTAGCAGGTATTAGATACTACCATATATCAGATACTAGCAGGTATTAGATACTAAAAAACCATATATCAGATACTAGCAGGTATTAGATACTACCATATATCAGATACTAGCAGGTATTAGATACTAGCAGGTATTAGATACTACTATATATCAGATACTAGCAGGTATCAGATACTACCACATATCAGATACTAGCAGGTATTAGATACTACTATATATCAGATACTAGCAGGTATTAGATACTACTATATATTAGATACTAGCAGGTATCAGATACTAGCAGGTATTAGATACTACTATATATCAGATACTAGCAGGTATTAGATACTACCATATATCAGATACTAGCAGGTATTAGATACTACCATATATCAGATACTAGCAGGTATTAGATACTACCATATATCAGATACTAGCAGGTATTAGATACTACTATATATCAGATACTAGCAGGTATTAGATACTACCATATATCAGATACTAGCAGGTATTAGATACTACCATATATCAGATACTAGCAGGTATGAGATACTACTATATATCAGATACTAGCAGGTATTAGATACTACCATATATCAGATACTAGCAGGTATTAGATACTTCCATATATCAGATACTAGCAGGTATGAGATACTACCATATATCAGATACTAGCAGGTATTAGATACTACCATATATCAGATACTAGCAGGTATCAGATACTACCATATATCAGATACTAGCAGGTATGAGATACTACCATATATCAGATACCCGCATCGGGACAGCGGGACGTTAAACTGGGCCGGATCAGACGGCTGAAATCGCCCCTCGTGAGCAGCTCCTGGAGTAAACGGTGAAAGTCATCACAGTCAGAACACCTGGAATCATCTGGTGAAGCCGACACGGAGCAGAGACGCCCGACGACGACGTTCCCTAGCTTTGTTTATCACATAAAGCCGAGCCGCTCTCTCTCCTGCATCTGCCATGATGCAGACAGACCGGTGACAGGAGAAAGAAGAAGGAGGGGCTCCTCCAGACGCGCATCGCAGGCATCTTGATGCTGGAAATCAACCGTCTGACTTTTTAGCAACCCAGCGTCCAACTCTGGACGTCAAGCTTTTTTTTTACGTCAAAATCGTGTTTGGTTTGAACACACCGGAACAGTCACAGAGCAGCCAATTTAATCATTATTCTGCATTTAGTTTAGAATATAACAGTTATTTAACCTGAGCTGGTGAAATTATACAGACACCTACAGAAATTAGTTCAATAATTCATTTATTTATGAATTAAACTCGTGTGGATTTCATGACAAGTACAGATGAAATTAACTTTATTCTGTTTAGGTCTGAAAATAACGTCTCCTCACAAAGTGAAGCTGAGTTTGGCAACAATGACGTTGTGGTGCAAGATGATGGAGGAACCATCACTGTCCCAGTTCTGCCTTTTTCCCCCACTAACTTGCACACTCTATCCCTTAAAGGGACTTGAGGCAGGAATTTGAAAAAAAACAAACATGAATGTCCCTTTTTTTCATACTAACGGGTGATGAAGCGCTAAATACCAAAAATAACGTTTCCACCCACGTTTCTCTCCGTTGCCTTGAACAGGCTGTGTGCTGCAAAATGCGCTGCAATTCGGTGTCCGAATTTCCTGCGCTGCCCTGCGGACGTGACGTCACATGATGCTACATCCGCAGTTTTGATGCAGGAAAAGACGGTCACGTTAAATAAAAACACTGTAAGTGATAGTTATGGATTATTCTGCCGTCAGCAAACGATCCAGATCAACTGAAAGACACTAAAAAGTGTAACTACGGAGAAAAAGGTGAGTAAACAGCATCATAGCTTCAGTTTGTGCTCCCGTGACGGCTTGGCTCGTGGCTGCAGTTACCTGAAGCGCCAATCGCGGCAGTCGCGAGTTTCGTTTCTTAATCTTGCCTCAAGTCCCTTTAATGTGCACACTTCATACAGAGTAGGGTGTAGGATGGGTATTGGGACAGGGCCATAGACTCACTGGCCACTTCATCAATCCACCTGTGAAACTGCTTGTTAACACCAACATCTAACCAGCCAATCACACGGCAGCAGCTCCACACGATGGGCCGCAGCAGCAGGAGACCAGACCGGTTCCACTCCTGTCAGCTAAGAACAGGAAACTGAGGCTACGATTCACACAGACTCACCAGAACTGGACAATAGAAGATGGAGAAACGTTGCTGGTCTGATGAGTCTCCATTTCAGCTCCACATTCAGATGCTGGATCAGAATCTGCTGGAAACATCATGAAAGCATGGATCCATCCTGCCTTGGATCAAGGCTTCAGGCTGCTGCTGGTGGAATGGTGGGGGGGACGTTTTCTTAGTACCAACGTGGCGGTTTAACCACCACAGCCTGCCGTTGCTGTGCTATTGTTGCTGACCATGTCCATCCCTTTATGACCACAGTGGAGCATCTTCTGATGCTGCTTCCAGCAGGATAACCTCCTGCTTTCTGGAACATGACCACATGAAAGAAAAAACAAACTGTAAGGGAAAGTTGGACAAAAACTACAACAAAATCAATAGAAAGAGAAAATGACAGATTTGAAGCTGAAGTGATGGCAGTATGAGAGACCTCAATCAAGGAGCCGAAAAGGAAATGATGAAAATGAAAGGAAAAGAAATGCTGTGAGCTAAAAGAAAACGAATAAAGAGGCGAAATCCCATAGATGGAAAGGCATGAAAGAAACGACGGAGGAGGAGGAGGAGAATCATCCACGGTGAAAGCAGAATGGACCACGTTTTCCTGTTTTCCGTATGAAAAGAACAGCATAATATAACAGAAAGGTAAAGGAGTGGATGATAGGAAAGAAACGAGTGAAAACATGCGTGCATGAGAGAATATTCAAGGTCAGAGAAGACAACAGGGAAACGTTAGGTCAGATGAAAGAGACAGATGCATACTGGAAATACATCTAACCTTATTTACACAAAGATTCTATTACTCTTTGATGATAACTTCTTACCATGGTGAAGAGTCTCAGTCCTGACAGGAAAGACAGCAGAAGTAAATCTAATCAGTAGTTATTCAGCTGCTAATCTCCTCTCATTACATGCCTTTGCTTCTATGCAAGTGTTCCTTTCTTATACTAACAAATAGACCGCTGAGAATCATGATATCTCAGCTGTCGGTGGAATTAAGATCATTTCATTGTCTGAAACCGTTCTGACTACATATTGATCAGAAGTTGGGGTGATTTCGGGGAGTAAAGTCACGCTCTGATATAGAAAAGCAGAGATTCTGTGACTTGTGTGAAGGGATGTGATATTATTGAAAATATCTTTCAAAGCTTCAGCTGTGTCACATCCTGTGAATCTGAAACAACTTTTTTTTTTTAGCATTTCAACTCTGTGAAGCGGTGAAAGGACGGGATGGAATGGGACCTTCCGCAGAGTTGGATGTGGGTGGAGATGGGGAGGGAGGCAGGTTGAAAGTCAGCCTGGAGGGGGAATGACATGGAAGAAGACTGTATGAAAGGATGAGGATGAGACTGATGGGTTCAGAAAGTAACATGATCATTAAGCAGAGCAGAAGTGAAGATTGAAGTGAGCTTGACAGATGGAGGGACCAAGTAGAGCAGGATAAAAAGACCAAACTCCAGATTATGAGGGTGGTCGAGAGGGGCAGAAGTCTTTGATAATCCTACACACTAATGATTTTAATTCCATTTGCTTTTAAGGTTAGTTAAGATTGATAAAAGGCAGGATACATTTCAGAATGATTTTCATTCAATGCATTTAGCACATAGAGACTACTTCTATTAAAGAGGAATTTTGCTTTTTTTGGACCTGGGGTGTGTTTTCATCTGTCCTTTCATATATGTGAGTTATGGAGGAAGGAATACTCAAGATAGCTCCAGCATTTATCCAGGCAGGCAGCCTAGCAGCCCAGCTAATGATGGGGCAACTGGCCCCCGGGTCCAAGTTCGCCCTAAAAACCTGCTTTCTTTCCACACTGAAGGGCTCGGATAGTTTCAGCAAGTGTCCAGCATCATACGAGAGAGGATAAATGAACGAAAGTATCTACATTACCTGGCGATCGCTATTTGTTTGGGTGTTTGTGTCCAAATCTCGGGATGCTGGAAATCAAATCTCATTCCAAAATCATGCCATAACTCGCGTCCCCCACCAGTATTTTGACACGAGTTACGGCGTGATTTCCAAAATCCAGGACTTTATCTCATTTTAGCTATTTTAGATTGGTCATTGTGTTTGAGAGGAATATAAAGCTGAGTGTCATCAGCATAACAGTGGAAGGAGATGCCGTATCTTTTAATAATTTGGCCAAGGGGTAGCATGTATATAGAAGAAAGAATGGGACCAAGGATTGAACCTTGAGGGACTCCACAGGAAAGAATAGCTGGGGGGGAGGATATTGTACCAATGTTGACTGAAAAACTTCTGTTTTTGAGGTAGGAAAGGAACCAATTCAGGGCTGTGGCCCTGAAGGGACTCAAGGGATTAGGAAAAAACAGCTGTGCAGCTGTAAGAAAACCACAAATCGGTGAGGATAACCAAAGTCTTCAGGTTGCTGGGAAGCATAAAGACTGGATTCTGTCATGAGGTGTAATGAGTCCAGGTCTACCCTGTTCCAGAGTGATGGGGCGTGATGCAGCCATCATGTGTAGAGATACCACTGAGAGTCTTGGGGATGTATTGGAAGTCCAACAGCATCACTACAGGCTCTTTGAGAAAAGTTATTGCAACACTGGATGGAAATAAATGCTGTAACATTGTAGAGGCTTTTCAAGACGATGGCACAGAGACTTCTCCTAGAATCAAAGTGATTTTTGATTATTTGTTTTTTGGCAGTTTGTATTTTGCTGAAACACAGCTGATCATATCAGTATAAAAAGATGATGTCTGGAATGTTTAACCAGGAAAATTGGATTTATTATTTGTAAAGATGTGTGATAACCATATAATGCGTTACAAGGCTCCCCTCACCGCAGCTAAATCTGCTTACTAAGCCAACCTAATTATATCTGCAGCTGAAAACAATCAAGCTTTGTTCCTCTACAATTAATAAGATCTCCAAACCACCTGAGATTCTTCAATCTACTTCTACACAATTTCACAGTTTATGTCAATTTTTTTTTCAAACTAAAGTTGTGAATATTCACCAACAAATCATTAAGTTTTATAGTTTAAGTGATGAACTGTGATTGTTTTATGGATGGTTGTGTGCAAACCAGTCATTTGGCCAAAGTTGTACTGTGGTGTCATGTAATATAATTTAATAACAGCATTGGTTTGATTAGACAGTGAAATTGTTCTTGTAAGCAAACAAATCTGGTCAATTTTGTTAAACTCCTGCAGCCTTAGAAAACCTCGGTAACACGGCACAGATAAGGCTCGCTGCAAAATCTTTTTTTTCCTATTTTTCATTCGTCAGACAACTTTCTTCACCCCCTCGGGCGATTCTGTTTGCAGACGTTGGATGCAGCAAGAGAAAAGCCGACGATCCAGACATTAAGTACAGCAGTTTCAACTTTAAAACTTGAATGAAAGTTTTTGTTCTGAGTAAGAAATAAGAAATCAGATAAATGCTTTTTAACCCATTCTTCATTTTGATTCAGAAAAAAAAAACAGGCAAAACAAGAGTTTTTTTGTTATTTTTCTTTTCAAGATCTTGCCATATTTCACTTATTGTGCAGAAGCTAGGGGAAATAATTACACATAACCAGTTCAACCACAGTTATCACACGCACACAAATGCACTTTTTAAAGAATCCAAATTATTAGAATTTAAAGACCTGGTGGATAAAGCAGCACAGATTCTGTTCAGGGCAAAAAAACAATAACTTCAATTTATTGAGTTTGATTTTGTTTATCTTAAAAGGGACATTCCATATTAGTGAAGATAGAAATGTAAATACGTAGGATTATAGCAAAGCTAATTTCCATTCTTTTTCCCTTGAAAAACCTACAAAATGAAATAAAAATGATAACAACAATAATAGATAATAAAGAAGTCATGTTTATGTACACAGTAGAAACTGTAGAAGGTACCCCAACATTTAGTTACTATTAAACAAATATACAAGTGTAGGGACGGTTGTGGCAACAGTGTTCACTGCCAAATTTAGTGTTCTCAATACAAGTTAAAAAAAAACACTGAAATTGAGAAGAATCGGACTAAAACCAAGTAAAATTATCTGTCCGTGCAGAAAGATAATTACACTTGCTAAGATTTCCAGGAATAAGAAAAAATACCAAGACTCTAGACAGGTAGAAACATCTTTAAACAAGTTATAAGAAACTCATTTCAAGTCCCTCATTTAGTGAAAAATCCCTCAAAACTAGTCTGGTAATGCTTCTTTTGAGTGTTAAAACAAGATCATTTTTTTCAAATGAGGTGTCACCAAGTGGTGTTAGTTGGAACCGCTGGACCGGCAGAAGCCATTAAATAGTTCCCATAACCGTCTGCTGATGCCACAGGTTGGTTAAAAAAAGCTGGATCTCATCTGAACGGCTTCCTCGGGTTCAGCGGGGGGGGGGGGGGCAGTTTCATGACCTGCATGACCAGCCGTTGTTGTCATAACCGCCTGCGAGCTGTTGACCCCGCTGGACCAGAATGTCAAATGTTTTGGTGATGGTGGTGAAACAGTTCCATTGGGAGTGTTAGGGTGGGTGGGGGGTATCTGGGGCCCTTCTTATGTGTTTGATGATGTTTTTTTCACTTTTCTTTCCTTTCCAGAATGTAATTACTCTGAAAAGACTGTCTTCCCTTCACATGAAAGAAAAATGTCTTTAAAAACAAAATGACCAGTTGCTTTCTAATCCAGCATATGAAAGCCTTTTTAACCCCCACCCCCATCTCTCCTCTGACCTTTTTCTATGTTCACATCAAACAACACAGGGATCTGAATGGATAACCTGTCCCTTCAAAAATTACACTCAGAGGGTGAAAATGGTCGCAGGCTCTTCAGACTCCCATGTGAGCAGTGACATTGTGTGGTGTGGAAAAGACATGAAAAAGGCTTTTGGAAAAGCAGAGTTGTTTTTCTGCTTCATCTGTGTGGCAGCTGAATCCACAGATAATTAACTTTACTTAAACCCAAAGCCAGCTCCTGCGTAGATGTAATGTGGCTGTGGTGGAAACCAGTTTGGCTCTTATATGACGATGCTGATGTTTCCAGTAACAGTTGCAGTTGATCAACAATGGAGATTACATTAAATCTTCTTTTAAAACATGAAGTTGCATTCTGACTTTACCTAATGGCTGTCAGAAGATTATAGTTGATAGTAATCTACACTACAGTATATTGCCTCAAGTATTGTCACACCTGTCTTGACCATTCTTCCAGGAGCACATTTGTGAGGTCACACTGATGTTGGACCAGAAGGCCTGGCTCTCAGTCTCCGCTCTGATTCATCCCAAAGGTGTTCTATGGGGTTGAGGTCAGGACTCTGTGCAGGCCAGTCCAGTTCCTCCACACCAGACTCTGCATCCAGGTCTTTATGGACCTGCTTTGTGCACTGGTGCACAGTCATGTTGGAAGAGGAAGGGGCCAGCTCCAAACTGGTCCCACAAAGTTGGGAGCATGAAATTGTCCAGAATGTCTTGGTATGCTGAAGCATTCAGAGTTCCTTTCACTGGAACTAAGGGGCCAAGTCCAGCTCCTGAAAACACCCCCACACCATAATCCCCCCTCCACCAAACTTTACACAGTGCAGTCAGACTAGTACCGTTGTCCTGGCAACCAGCAAACCCAGACTCCTGCATCAGATTGCAGATGGAGAAGCGTGATTGGTCCTCCAGAGAACGCCTCCACTGCTCTAGAGTCCAGTGGCGGCTGCTTTCCACCACTGCATCCACGCTTTACGTTGCACTTGGTGATGCATGGATGGATGCACCTGATCGCCATGGAAACCCATTCCATGAAGCTCTCTGTCACTGTTCTTGAGCTGATCTGAAGGCCACACGAAGTTTGGAGGTCTGTAGTGATTGACTCTGCATGTGCTTCAGCATCTGCTGACCCGCTCCGTCAGTTTACGTGGCCGACCACTTTGTGGCTGAGTTGCTGTCGTTCCCAAACACTTCCATTTTCTTATAATCCAGATGACACTGAGCTCCTGAGAGCGACACATTCTTTCACAAATGTTTGTAGAAACAGTCTGCATGCCGAGCTGCTTCATTTATACACCTGTGGACATGGAAGTGATGGAACACCTGATTCCCATCATTTGGATGGAGAGCAAATACTTTTGGCAGAATAGCACGCTCCAGCTGTCTTATATAATGTCTCTCCTTTCCAGTTAGAAAACCAGCTAATCTGCAGCATGAACGATGCAGTTCAGATAAATGACAACTTCCCCAGTCATGAAACAAATCAGGTTCAGGATTAACTTTAATAGATTAGTACATTTTTATTTTTGTCTGTTTATGACAACCATGGTCTGTGGAAAAGGAAGTAAAAGTCCAAACAGCCTGTGTGTGCTGGCTTGTTCTTATGTAGGATGTCTGCATTAATACAGCAGCACTCCGGTTAAAATGGGCCATTTATAACTGTACAGCATCTCAAGATATTTAATTTGATGTGTTAATCTGTTGCTAGTGTCAAAGGTGATAGATACAAGTTTAATTCCTCCCCACCAGTAGGTGGTACACTCACACTCGCTCACTCAATTATAATTAGCAACATTACAGGACTGGCTAACCATTAATTAGCATTAGCAAATGTTTAACTTATCCAAAAGGGTCTGTCCCATCCCTCTCCTTCCACTCCCGGCTGCAAAGCAAGGCTCAGTTAATCAGTTTGAAATCAGTGTGTTGACAATAAATCCAGTTTTGTGAAGGATCTCTTATTTATGTGGAATTTATCATTTCAGATTTGCTCCACAACCTAAGATGCATCTAATTTAAACCCATAAAATTTGTAACAAACACCTTAATATTATGTCATATGACAGGATATATTCTTTTCCCTTTCCTGTACACACAGCATATTGTGCTTCCTAATATATTATGTGCAGCATCAACGATAAAACAATGTTTCAGTTTAATAAACAGACTCACATGTTCCCATTAACATGTTAAACTCAGTAACGCTCAACCTGACCAGATTTCTCTGCCTTTTCTCAAGAACACAGTTTTGTATTTTGGGTCTTATTTCACATCCAGATATCAGAACTGCTCTGAGTTGAACTGAAAACATGAAAAGGCTTTTCCCGCCCGGTCCAACTCTGTTTCTGCTCTCCGTTCACGGCTGCTTCATCCTTCTGTTTCTTTATTTTCGCTCCCAGATTGCTGTGAAACGCATCTGCAGGAAATCCTGCTGCAGCCTACGGAGGAGCAGACGTGTCGCTGACGTCACGGCTGCATGCAATCACTGGCCAACCAGCTTCAGCATGTCCAACTCCTATTTTAATTCAGATGACTGTTTGAGAATATCAAAAGTTGTAGTTCCACTAAATCAATTGCAAGGTGTTTAAATCATTATGATTTCATTCATTTTAATCCAGATTATGATGCTGTTAGCTCTGTTGTCTGCACGTCAGTCTCTCTGAACTTAAAAGGGACTGAAAGCAGGAAAAATGATGAAATTAGGTGATACATCCCATCAACACAGTAAAAATGCTGAAAATGAGCCAAATACTCAGGTGAGGAATCAAAAGTGTATCTTAGGTCAAACTTTTCTGTTAGAAATGACTGAACTGCTGAAGGGTCAGTTAAATCATTGTTAGCATGTTATCGTCCGTCAGGGAGGACAGACACTTTAAATATTCTCTGATTTATTGCAATTTACTGAGATGTAGTAACCAGATATTTATTTGCTTTACACCGGGAATCCATTCCCTGCTGGTCTCTAGTTGTTCCCAGACGCCAAGAACATGAAATCAGCCTGTTTTTTCCTGCTTATTGTGGAGACTTTTGTGATTTTCTTCAGTTTCTGAACATGTAGCCAGAGATTAAGGGGTTAATTCTGTTCATGTTAAAAAGGAACTGGTACAGTTTGGAACAGCATTTCATTTAATTAAAAATCACTATCATTGTCTTCTGAAAATGGAACCCTGATGAATACGTTTTTGGTTCATTAAGGTTTGTAAGTGGCCAAATTATGTTTTGCGTTGAGAGGAGAGAAAAATCCTTTTAGCGTGAGAACTTGAACTCAACTTGAAAAAACAGCAGTGATTATTATTATTCACTGCTATTATTAGTCGTCAGTCGTCTGCATCTGATTAACTTTGATGAAAACAAAAGACTGAAGAGAATGGGGGAGCCAAACCATGCATGATTTTATGTAACTATAAAGACTGCAGCAGTTTAAGTGCAGTGGAACTGGCTTGTGACCAGCTTGTTTGGCAGTAATTCATGTGTGAGAAGATCATTGATTGACTCATATAAGTGATATTGTAACTAAAATGAGTAGAAATATATCATTAATTAGATGACATGCTCATTTCAGAAAGAAAAACTTTATGTTGCGTCTCTTGTCCTTTGTCATTTAGACTGTTGTTCTCCTGTGTGGTTGAGTGCTGCTAAAAAAGACCTGGACAAACTCCAGATGGTCCAAGTGGGGGTAGGGGCTGTCCTTTATCAACCAATGTCAGTGTAACGCATGATAGAGTGTCGTGGATAAAAGTCGAGGACAGATTACTGTATGTAGATCTGTGTTAGTTTTGCATAAAAGCTGAACCTCACACAAAGCCTGCCTTCTAAATTCCACTTTGCATACACATTGTATAGCAATACGTAACTGAACGGAAGTACAT
>JALJCO010003694.1:0-33169 GCA_023101725.1 Atherinomorus stipes
TGGATTTTCAAACAATGGATTTAAAAGCAAACTTCTGCACAACACTGAGGGAGGGGCCACAACCTTGTCATTACATGTAAGTTTATTTATTTTCTAAATGCTGTCTTGTCTGATAAACGTAACTCTCACTGTCTGAACTGCCCATGTTGCTAGCAGTTAGCCTTTAGCAAACTCCGACCGCAGCTTGACCTAGATTCTCCAAATAAGGTCATAGCCAAATAAGGTGTAGCCAATCAAAATGAAGTCAACGTGGTCTCCGGGTAAAGCTGCATATCATCACCGGACCCAACTGTATTACTGAGGAAGTGAGGTCTGGCGTTTCAAAACAATACTCCGCTGTAAAAAATGCCGTTTTATTCTTTGGAGTATTTACATATGCAGTAATGCCAACAACATAAACTAGTTTTTAACTGCTATGTCATCACTCCTTTAAGTCAAGTTTGAAAGGTTGCCAGTTGTTTAAAAAAGTACTTACCAATTAGGCAATTATTGGATCACCAACAAAGGAAATATAATTATCATAAAAGACAATGTAAAAGAAATGATGATTAATGATCATTCATTTAAACAGGCGTTCCAATCTCTGACCTTATTGTAAATGTGTCTGCTGCTTCATCATGTTTCCCAACTACAGATGTCAAGATAATGGTGTAAAAACATTCTTTAAAGACCCACAACAGAACTTTCGCATTTTTCTCAGTGACCCCTTTATCGTCGGCTAACCTTCGTCATCTTCATTGTACCTGTACTGTGATTCCCTCCAGCCAGTAAAAGACAGTCTTATGTTGACTCTTGTTCTGTCCCTTCCTCTTATTCTTGTCCTCTCTTCCTCTCATAATGTTTCCTTGTGTTCAAAACACCAGGGGCCTCATGTACAAAAGGTTCATATGCACAAAAACGTGGCGTACGATCATTGTCACAGTAAAGTTGAGATGTATCAAGAATGACATGAGTGTGGAAATTTGCGGTGCTTCACATCAACTTCATGGCTGCGTAAGAACGTTTCTACAGCTGTGGAGACTTTGGCTACACTTAGAGCACACTGGGGAAGGTGTTATAAGAAATAAATGTGACAAAAATCAGTCCCCAGACTGATGATGTAGTCAGACAAATGAACAAACAGTCCTCATGAACAATTATGAACAATGTATGGGCAGTTGAGGGTTGATGGGATTCAGAATGACTGAAAAATGTCTCATCATTGGTTAAAATAAACGCTTCACCCATCTTCAAATCAATAAAAAGGATCAGCCGTGACAAAATGTTCAATTTAGGACACATTCCAGGACTATTAGTTTTGTGGGGACCGACTATTCTGCTGTTGTTGGCATATCTAGTTTTGACTGTGGGATCAAAGCAAATGATAAAGTCATGAAATAACAGAGACCTGTAAGGAAGCAAATGCTACATGTCCAAAAGCATTTGCAATTTGATCAATGAGAAATGATAGTTTGATGTGCACACATGACTAATTGTTGTGGAGTTTGAATTTATAGTTATGCCAATGTGAAGTCTGTTGTGAGAATCATGTGGTTATGTGTAAATTTGGCAATATGTAAAATAAATGTTTATTATTATATTTAAGATTCAAGGTGCTCGCAACTATATTGTAACCTTACCTTAAAAATGCCAAGATGTATATTCCAATACTTTAAAATATTAGCTGGTTTTTTATCTTTAGTCCAGGTTATTGAGAGCCATTGTGGAAGGTCCAAAGAGCCACTTGCAGCTGTGGAGCCACAGACTGCTGCTCTAGAAGCTGCTGCAGATGGGGAGCTTCATCATCACTGCTACTGTATGTATGTAGTCATCACTATTATTCGTTCATTTTATTACTAAATTATTACTGAATAATTCAGTTAATCTTGGTTATGGACAACCAGGAGCAAGGTCCTTAACCCCCCACCAACTGCTCCCCGGGCGCTTTAAGTAGCAGCCCACTGCTCTCTGATACTCACAGTACAGAGATGGTGAAATGCAGAGACCTAATTTCCCCTTGGGGATCATACAAGTATAACAAAAAAAAAAAAAAAAAACAACTTTTGTTTTACAACTTAAAGGCTAAAACCAAGCTACACATCTGGGAGTCGTCCAGGACTCAGACCTGAATTTCAGCTTCACATTAGGACAGTTGTGAAGTCAGCGTGTGAGGACATATCAAGCAACATTCTGGACTAAACTGCAGCTGTCTGTCCTTACATGTCTCCCTATAGTCCTTCAGAGTTTCAGTAGTTTAGTCTACTAAAGATAAATGCAGAATTCCTAGTGAGACACCTTTAACCCTAAATGTGTTCTAGAAGTGAAAAAAGCAATGTGATTAATCAGGATTCATTTTTTGACAGCCCTAAATATTTGATGTGACAAGTTGCCGCAAATTTTATTGTGTCAATTTTTACAGTGAAGGCTATAGGCGATAAGTGACGGGAAGACCAACGCTGGAGCTAAAAGCTTTGTTTCATCTACGGGGCAGAGGAGTCGTTTGGCTGTGGGGTGCTCCTGCAAGGAACCACTGCTTTCCTTGCCTCAAATTCTCATCTTGTGATAACCTTCCTCTGCACTGCAGGAAGATGGCGGAGTGAGTAACGCGGCAGGCACCTCTCTCACCATTTAACCATTTCAATTTCAACTGCTCACCTATTGATTGCACTCAAGCATTAAAGCTACTAAATCAAGTAGTTTTCGTTAAAATGCCAAAGCAATCAAAATATCTGATCAAAGACCGTGATGGCTCAGAAGACAACGTAGCTACCAGCCAGGCTAGTACCTGTCAAACATACATCGACAGTGCTAATGCTAATGTTTGTCCTGAAGCAAATACTTCGTTTGTCATGAACGAGGCTTGACTAAAGAGCATCTCAAAAAGCAGCGCTTGCCGAGGAGGGCCTGCTCAGTCTCAAATCTGTAAATGAGTCATTTGGGAAACTTAGAGACAAAGGTGGACAGCATGATGATGCAGTTGTTGATGAAGTCGCTGCCACTACAGAGGTACTTGTTACTCGGCAAGCAGAGATGGAAACTTCATATTCTGGCTAGAAGATGAAAACATGCCGATAAAAAAACGGTTGGATGCGCTGAAGAAAGCAAGCAAGGAGCGGAGAGATAAAGTAACTGGATTTGGCCTGCCAGCAAAGGCGTAAAATCATCCGGGATCCTAAATCTAAAGGAGTCTGTTGAAGGGAGCCACCCACTGTTATTCTTTGAAGCATTTATCCAAAGTTGCTGGAGCTACCTGTACAGACTGTAAAGGTAAATGGCATACATAAGTCATTCAAAGACCCCAGTGAAGCTGAAGCTTTCCTTTCAACTCTTACATAACTGATATGGTATCCTCCTTTAGCTTACTTTACTTTACTTTATTTCGATGAGTGTTACTTTCCCCTTGATCCATTATAAACTTTATTAAAATGTTTGATTGTATGGACAAGGGACAGTCTCAGTTCAACTTCCTCATGGGATATAGGTGATGTAATATAAGTGGAGAGATGGGTATAAGTAATTATGAATGAGTGGAAGTGCTCCAACTCCTTCTGTTTGACCTCATTTTTTGTTTTCTTTTCTTTAAGTTCACAAGGTGTTTAATCCTGGGTTATATGCATGGATTTAAAATTTTTAGTTGAAAAATGATAAAGATAATATAAATAATAAATAATAATAAAGATATAATAAAGATATGGGAGGAACTGACATGTATTGCTGTAGTGAATATGAAAAATATGAGAATCATCTTCTAACTTCTACTAACACAACCTGTAATTATTATAAACCTGAAGATTTAAAATGAATGAATACCTCCTCTTTTTCTCTTATGCACCTAAACATTAGGGGTCTGATTTACAAAAGAATCCAAACTGCGAGGCTAATGTCTTTGCCTCGCAAAAAAATAGCGTGCGCTGTCATTTTAGCGTTTGATGGTGATCTGCAAAGATTACACGCGCAATCTGTAACAGGCGCAAACAGCAGGATTTAAATGAGGATTTAGCGTGCGCTCTCCCTGCGCCACGGAAAGTTCAGAAGAGCATGTGGTAAACGCAAAATGAAATTCATCCTGATAGAGAGATGTTAGTTTCAGAGATATAATGAGGCAAATAAAAAACAGAATATAAGATAAATATGAAGAGTTCATTTGCAAAAATAGACAAACGCCATTTAGAAAAACGGAGTTAACTGCTTTTGCAAATAAACTCTTCATTTACTTTTGGAATATTTTCAGCAAATCAAGCTCACATGATGTAGAGAGTTTTAATGATGTAAAATGGAGATGGGACGTTTGTACCAGACAGCAACAAAAGCAGTTAACTGTTTTTCCACAGTGATGTTTGTCTGTTTTTGCAAATGAACTCTTCATAATAACTATAAATAAAAACGATGCAGCAGGTTTCTCTGTGGGTCGTAAGAAGAGGCCAGTTTAAGGACGTGGATAAGGACACGCTGGTAAAGATGATCTGATATTACGCACAGACTGCGCGCTCTTTGGCACAATGCCAGGCGCGGGACCTGCGTAATTGCCCCCCCACCCCACGCAAAACTCAGTAAAAAGTAGTATCAATAGTTTGTGCGTTACTGGTTATTTTCACTGAGTTTTCTGTGGGGTGGGGGCCAACTTCACGCAGGACAGCAACCTCAGAGCAGCAGCAGTCGCTGCGGCGTGGAGGAGCAGGAGATGATTTTAATTTAAAAATATGCCATTGGCAAAAAGTAAAAGAAAATAAAAAGACATAATTAATGTCAGCTTTAACTACCATGATGCTGCAGCTGCAGATGTTCTGGTTCATGTCTAGAATAATCTGTGTTAAACAGTGATGTTGATTTTTATTTAATTAAATAATGAAAACTTGACGTGTCGCCTGAACACATCATGAGAAATGATTCTGACCCGATGTCTGCAGTCCTGTGTGCAGCATCTTTCAGCCATCAGTGCGTAAAACTGCACCTGCTTTTCAGACCTGCTAAATTACACGCAATTTTTTGCGCCCCGTTTCCGTTAAACGGTTGATAGATCACATTGCACGTGTTAAACTGAGGTTTTGCATCGTCTCCTTCAGAATATTTTGCACCTTCTAGCAGAAACGCCCAGTTTTGCATATTCATCTGCAGCAGATGCGCAAAATGGACAGCGGCGCTATTTTGCCCGTTACAAGGCGCAAACCTCCTCTTGCCCTGCTTTGTAAATCAGCTCTGCGAATTATTGCGTGCATAATGAAGATAGAGCCTGTTTTAACAAGCGCAAACCTTTCGTAAATCGGGCCCTAGAAGTCTTAAAAAACATTATGATGATCTCATCTCATTACTTGCTAACACAGACACCTGTTTTGATATAATCGGTTGCAGTGAAACTTGGATGAAAGAGCAAACATTTCTAGACATATATAAATCAGATGGATACTCAGTGTACTTCAAGAATAGAGTTGGTAAAGCTGGAGGAGGGGTGTGCTTATATGTAAACTCTCTCTACTCTGTAGAAGAGCGTAATGATATAACCTTGAATGATGGTTGCTCTGATTTATTATCCCTCGAAGTAAAAACAGCAAAGGGAACAAGCATCATCGTATGCATAATATACCGGCCACCTGACTCTGATTATGAAATATTTAGAGAGTATTTTGATAAGCTCTTACTTTACATAAATCAAATGAAAAAAAAAAAGTATTATTATGGGTGATTTTAATATAGATATATCAAAAATGGGTAGAGTGGGGAATGATTTTCAAAATACTATTTATTCTTTATCATTTTATCCAACCATTAATAAACATACACGTGTTACTGAAGGAAGTGGTTCAACCATTGATAATATTATAACCAATATACAAAATCTTGAATGTAAATCTGGTGTATTATATTCAGACATATCTGATCACTACCCTGTTGTATTATTTGTCGACTGGAATAAGAGAGTATTGGATCCACGTACCAAGATAACAGTAAAGGTTCTCAATACTAGAACCCTCACAAATCTTACTCAACACCTTCAAAATAAATACTGGGATGAAATATACAACACCTCTGTTCCCCAAGGATCTATCCTGGGGCCTCTTCTATTTATTATATACGTTAATGATTTCATATTTTGTTCCAGCAAAATTCATAAAATACTTTTTGCTGATGATACAAATTTGTTCATGTCCCATAAAAGTTTGGATCAGCTTGAAAAAGATTTAAATGAGCAATAAGTTAAAGTAAACTCTTGGTTTCAATCATCATATCATTAAATATAAAAAAAACCTTTTATATTGTCTTTAGAGCCAATTGTCATAAACATAATGATCATGACATCAATATAATCATAGATGATAAAATTATTTTAAAAAAGTTGACCATATAAAATTCTTAGGGATTTACATTGATCAATTTATAAATTTCAAGAACCATATTGATGAGCTTGTCAAAAAATTGTCAAAAATTGTAGGCTTACTCTTTAATGTGAGGCAATTCCTTCCCTTAGAGGCGCTACTTAAACTGTATAAATCTTTGTTTGAGCCTCATCTAAATTACTGTAACTTTATTTGGAACAATACTTATCCTACCCATATTACTAAACTTCTGTCATTACAAAAGAAAGCCATAAGAGCTATCTCATGGTCCATACCTTTGGGGGAGCGGATAGCCCAGTGGTAGGGTCGTGGGCTTGGGCGCGGAGGACCCGGGCTCGATTCCCCGACACGACCCCTGTGGACCCCGAGCAAGGTCCCCAACCCCCCACCAACTGCTCCCCGGGCGCCTTAAGTAGCAGCCCACTGCTCTCTGATACTCACAGTACAGAGATGGTGAAATGCAGAGCCATAATTTCCCCTCGGGGATCATTCAAGTATCACAAAAAAAATAAATAAAGGCAATGGAGGCAACGCGACGCGATGACGCTGTAGTGACGCAGTATCTGTGAGTCAAACCAGGCGAGTTAAGAAATTTATCGCTTCAACTTCAACTTATTAATATTTGCCAATATAACAAATAATCATTAAAACAAATAATAAAAAAAATCAGTATAGTGAAGGGTACAACCTGGAGGAAAGCGGGGAAGATTTGATCAGCGCGGCGGATTACATTAATCTTCTGTACCACGAACAGCAGGCCATGAAAAAAGGTACAAAAAACCCGAAGTCAGCGTCCACTCCGGAGAAAAAAAGCAAGAGAGCTCGGGAAGGAGATTCCTCTGGTGCGATGACTTCACCAGAAAACTCGGTGGATATCCTTCTCTCCATAGAGAGGAAAGTAGACAGCTTTGACGCCCGTTTGAACCTGGTGGAGGTTCTCCATAAAGAATTCCAGAAGCTCCGGGAATCATTGGAGTTCAGCCAGAAGCAGGTGGAAACGCTAGCGGCCGCAAACGCCGACCTACAAGACACAGTTAAGTCCCTCACTGAGGGAATAAACCGGCTGTCAGGAGAAAATAAAAAGATGAGGGAGTCAGTAATCGATCTGCAGGCTCGGAGCATGAGAGATAATCTGGTATTTGCAGGGATCCCAGAGCAGACAGACGAAAACCCCGAGGAAACAATAAAAACCTTCATTCATAAACAACTAAAACTCCCCTCCGATACAGTCAATGGTATCGGCTTTCATCGCGTCCACCGCATGGGAAGTAAAATGCCGGATTCACGCAGACCAAGACCGATTGTTGCTAAGTTTGTTCACTTTAAACAAAAAGAGCAAGTAAAGAAGCAGGGCCGCGAGCTGAAAGGGACCAACTTTGGAGTAAACGACCAATATCCTAAAGAAATCCTGGACCGGCGTAAAGTCCTGTTTCCTATCAGGAAAAAAGCCATTACGGAGGGATCCCGAGCTGTCATCGCGGCGGATAAATTATTTATTAACGGACATCTTTATCGGGACTCAAACATCACCCCCGTGGCTCTTCTGATGTCAGGTACAGTTCAGTTTCATATCCTCCTAACTCTGATTAGATGAATTATTATCTGTTATGATCAGAATTACTAATCTCACTACCGTTTCCACTTCACGGCTCACAACACGGATGCACTTTTTAAACCTCTGGTTTTTTGTCACGCTTCTTCTTGTTTCACTTTCCACTCCTTCCCTCCCCTCTCTTTTTTCCTTCAATCCTACACAGTGAACTGTCATTTCACTCGCGACTTTACAAACGTGAACACTACGGGTGTAGAAACTCCAGCACACGCAGCGCGAGGCACACATGCAGGTGCACGCCACACACACACTGCAGGAAGAAACAGCGCGAAGTACACACAGACAGACTGGTTTAGCCTGCAGCTTAGTATTCATACTTACGGCAGAAATACGCGAACAGATGCACGGCTTTATTAATATGCATGTAACACTCATTTCAGCGTTGGTTGAATGAAAATAGTCACCTGGAATGTGCGCGGAGCTCGCACAGGGGATAAGAGATTAAAAATTTCCAACCGGCTAAAAGATCTTCAGGCAGACATTGTCTTACTTCAGGAAACACATTTATCAAACTCCTCAGTCGATCTCCTTCAGACAAGACAGTTTCCACACGTGTATTCAGCTGGTTATAATTCTAGACAGAGAGGTGTAGCAATTCTGATTAATAGCAGGTTAAAATTTGACATTGATGATGTAATCAGAGATCCAGAAGGCAGATTTATAATAGTCACATTAACGGTTCAGAATCTTAAGGTATGCATTGCAAATATATATGGACCAAACGTAGATGATCCATTATTCTTTGACTCATTTTTCTCTGCTTTTGCATAACTACTCTGATAGGGCGGTATTATTGGGCGGAGACTTCAACATGGTATGTGATCCAGGTATGGACAGGCTCAGTACAGCAGGACATAACAAAATATGGCATTCATCGGATATCGTTAAGCAGTACGTGAAGGATTTCGGCCTTTGTGATGCATGGCGATCTCATCACCCCACCACGAGACAATATACCTTCTTCTCCTCAGTTCATCATTCCTACTCTAGATTAGATTACTTTAACCAGCAGCTCACTGATGAGTGAAATCTCAGAAATAGAAATCCACCCAATAACCATCAGTGATCACGCACCAGTATCATTAACTCTGAGAAATAAAACTATTAAACCAGCAACTAGGAGTTGGAGATTTAATACATCATTACTGAAAGATCCTGAGTTTATCAGCTATTTTAAAAGAGAATGGTCCATTTATCTAGAGAACAACGATGTACAAGAAAATCCAGCATGTGTCCTTTGGGAAGCAGGTAAAGCAGTAATGCGAGGAAAAATAATTTCCTTCTCTTCCCATAAAAAAAAAGGAAGCTGCAAGAATCTCAGAATTAGAAGTTAGAATTAAATCACTAGAAGACGCCTACCAGGTCTCTCCGGAGGAACACATGCTGAATGATATAAGGAAATTCAAGCTCGAGTTAAACAAAATAATAGACCAAAAAACACAATTCTTAGTTCAAAGACTTCGTTTAGAAAACTTCGACCATGGTAACAAGTCTGGCAAGCTTCTAGCTAATCAGTTAAAAATAAATAAGGAAAAAGCAACAATTTCCTCTGTTAAAGACTCAGAAGGAAGTATCAGCCATGATCCTGACCAGATCAATAACATTTTTAGAAACTTCTACAGAACACTATATAAATCACAAATAAACCCCACAGATGATGATATTAATCAATTTCTTAATAGTATCATTCTTCCAAAACTACAACAGGAAAATATTACGGTTTTAGATTCACCCCTCTCAATAAGTGAATTACATGACGCTCTGCAACATATGCCCAATAATAAAGCCCCAGGCCCAGATGGATATCCGGTCGAATTTTACAAAGAGTTCTGGACAATTCTGGCTCCCACTTTTTATAAAATGATCCTAGAAATAAAAGAGAAACAGAAAATACCAACAAATATGAATTCAGCAAATATCCCCGTATTATTAAAACCAGGTAAAGACCCGACACTTCCAGCTAGTTATCGGCCAATCTCATTAATAAATGTAGATCTTAAGATAATCAGCAAAGCACTCGCTAAAAGGATAGAAAAAAAATAACTCCTCTGATAATACATCCCGATCAAACTGGTTTTATTAAAGGTTGACATTCTCCTACTAACACACGCCGGCTGATTAATCTAATAGACTATGCTACCATTCATAATCTGGAATCCACTATCATCTCGTTAGATGCAGAAAAAGCCTTCGATCGTGTTAACTGGAAATTCCTGTTTGCAACATTAAATAAATTTGGTTTTGGTCCTTATTTCATAGACTGGATAAAAATACTTTATAACAACCCTAATGCATGTGTGAGGACCAATGACCAAACTTCTCCAAGTTTCTGTTTACAGCGAGGCACCAGGCAGGGCTGCCCGCTCTCCCCTTCACTTTTTGCCATTTTCATTGAACCACTAGCAGCAGCTATAAGACAGGACAGAGATATTAAAGGGATCCCCGGCAAAAATCTAGAACATAAAATAAGTCTTTATGCAGACGACGTACTGCTTTTCTTCCAGAACTCATCAACATCTCTCTCCCAGACAATCACATTGATCAATAAATTTTCAAGACTACAGCTTTATCTGTTAATTGTACTTTACAAAACATTCCTAACAACACAATACAGTCTGGTAATATCAGATTTTTAGGAATAAAAATTCCTGTGCTGTGGAAAACATCCTGTCTTGTTCCTGTCCCTAAAAAACCACAACCAGCTGAACCAAATGACTACAGACCAGTTGCTCTGACATCTCACATCATGAAAGTCCTGGAGAGACTCTTACTGGCTCACCTCAACAAGCAAGTGAATACCTTTCAGGACCCATTACAGTTTGCATATCGTAATGGGCTTGGGGTTGAAGACGCCATCATCTTCTTGCTTCAGAGAGCCCACTCTCATCTGGACCAGTCAGGCAGCACTTTGAGGGTCATGTTCTTTGATTTTTCGAGTGCCTTTAATACTATTCAGCTGCTTTGCTATGTCAGAAGCTCCATAACTTCCAGGTGGATCCTCCACAACCACCTGGATTTACGACTACCTCACAAACAGACCACAGTTTGTGAGACTGAAAGGTTGTGTGTCTGAGATGGTGGTCAGCAGCACTGGAGCGCCACAAGGAACTGTACTCTCACCATTCCTCTTCACACTGTACACCTCAGACTTCCAGTACAACTCTGATCCTGTCATCTGCAGAAATACTCTGATGACTCTGCTGTTGTGGGGTGTATCAGTGATGGACAAGAAGCCGAGTACAGGGAACTGGTCAGTCAGTTTGTGAAATGGTAACAATCAGCTCATCTTAAATACCAGCAAGACTAAAGAGATGATTGTTGACTTCAGGAGGAGCAAGAATAAGCAGCATAGTCCTGTCTACATCCTGGAAGAGGAGGTGGAGGTGGTAGAGAACTACAAATACCTTGGAGTTCAGCTGGACAACAGACTTGATTGGAAATGCAACAGTGACTACATCTACAAGAAAGGTCAGAGCAGACTCTACTTCTTAAGGAAGCTGAGATCATTCAACGTCTGCACCAAGATGTTGCAGATCTTCTACAAGTCTGTTGTGGAAAGTGCAATCAGCTTTGCAGCATCTGCTGGGGAAGCAGCATCAGAATCAGAGACTTGAAGAAACTAAACAAGCTGATCAAGAAAGCTGGTTCTGTGCTGGGGATAACTCTGGAGCCGCTGGAGCTGATCGTTCAAAAAAGAATGCTTCACAAGCTGATGAAGATGATGGAGGACACTTCCCATCCTCTTTACAACACGGTGAAGAATCAACAGAGTGTGTTCAGTGGGAGGCTGCGTCAAGTTCGCTGTATGACGGAGAGATACAGGAATTCATTCCTGCCAGCAGCCATCACCCTAAAGAACAAGACTAACTGACTTTTTTTGTTTATTTAAAAAAAAAAAAAAAAAAGTGAGCTTTTACAAAACTGAATTTCCCTTCGGGGATGAATAAAGTATTTTTCATTCATTCATTTCATTTCATATGTTTAAGCACGTTCCTAATGACTAAAAACTCAAATATGCAGTTGATACAATTCAAAGTTTTACACAGAATTACACAGGACAGAGGATGTTCAAGATGGGTCTGTCACCTTCAAATATTTGTTTACACTGCAATGAGAATACAACAGACAATTATCTTCACGCCTTGTGGTCTTGTCCACCTGTCCAGAGGTTTTGGCTTCAGGTATGTGATGACCTGTCAACGTGGCTCAGGTGTAACTTTCCTGCAAGCCCCGCACTGTGTTTACTGGGGGACTTGGATGAGATCAACACGGTAACCAACTATGCACATATGATACTTACTGTATTATGTATTGCAAAGAAAACTATCTTGGTAAACTGGAAATCCAAAAATAATCTGAGCATTAGCCAGTTTAGGAATTTCTTAGTAGACCATATCAGTATTGAGACGATGTCTGCCTCCTCTAAGAACCAGTTAGATGAATTCCACTCCCTCTGGTCCCCTGTGATTAGCTCCATCACTTGGGGCTGTATCCAGCCCGATGGGGGGCATGGGGGTTAGCGGTTGGGGCTGCTCTGCGGCAGTGGGCGGGTCGCTGGTGGGGCCCTGGCCGGTTGCTGTCGGCCGGCGCTGGGTGGCCGGGGTCGTCCTGGGGTGGGGTGGGGGCGGGGGGTCCTGCTCCTGGGCGCTTGGGCCCTGGGCTCGGCGCAGTCTCCGCCCCGGGGGCACCCGGTGGGGTTGGCAGCTGCTGGTCTTGGTCAGCTGGGGCCTGGGCCCCCAGACCGCGGGGGGCTCCGGCTGGGGCTGCCTTTTGCCGCCCTTCGGGGGAAGCATGTCCGCACTTTGGGGGGGGGGGGGGTAGCTGGGATCTGGGCCTCTGGGTGGCTGCTGGGGGCCTGGGTCGTGAGCCTTGTGGGCTTTCTCCTCCTTGCAGAGACGAGGCTGCATCTGCATGACTGTATCACCATGGAGCACCCTTTATTATGCATGTTGATGCTGTGATGCTGCTTCCCATTGCGCTGACTAGGTTGTACCTCTTCTCTACTTCCCATTGCGATGACTAGGTTGTACCTCTTCTCTGCGTAGTTCTGCGTGTGTTTGTATGATCTGAGGGTCAAGTCAAGATTCGATCCAATCTGTTGGTTTCCTTAACTAGGCTATTATGAATCTGACCTGAATTTTTCTGTCTGTTTAAGCGCCCTGAGGTGACATTGTCATGAATGGACGCTATACAAATAAAGTTGAATTGAATTAAATTGAATTGGATATTTAAGCCACCTGCAGGTCTTCCTGTAGGGGATTGTTTGTTTTGTTTTGGAACAGAGACCTTGGTTGTTTAGGGATCGCTGTACAGATGTACCAGTGAACTGTGTAAGTGGATTCATGTTTTCTCTCCTCTCTCTCTTCCTCTTCCTTACTCCTTTCTCTTTGTTTTACTTTCTATCATTACCTCTGTTAACTTTCATTTCTCCCTTGTCAGGCCCAGCAGTATGATATGGAATGCTGTTATAGACAAATGTTTAAATAAAGAAATAAAATGAATAAACAGGATATCAAGTGGAGCCTTATGTTCATAAAGCTCCGTTTGATAAAGCAAAACTGTTCAACAAAATAAAGCAATCAGATTTCCATTCTGCTTGCTTCGATGCTGGACAGGACAAGTAAAAAATAAATAGATAAATAAATAATACCCCTACAAATGGCCTTTTCCATAAATATGGGCTGTTAAAGTTTCCTGAGTTAAACTTTTACCACAATGCTTGTACGATGTATAGCGTTATCCACCAGAGAAATACTAGATTGTCCCAACTCATTTACTTTTTTTTCTCACCAACATAATACACGGAAAAAAATGCTCCTTAAAGGCAAATATAGAACATTAAAATGTACAAGTTTCAGTGTATGCCATAGAGGCCCATACTTATGGAATGAGCTGGATAATAGTTTAAATAAGAATAACGTAGCAGACTCTTTTAAACCAATTTTGAAGGGGCAATTGCTGGCTAAGTATGCTTCAGGAGATTATACATGTTTTGGTTAAACCACATGAACCTATGAAATAGTTATGTTTTGTTTTTTGTTTGTTTGTTTTTTTCTGTTGTTGGTGGGTTTTTTTTTTTCTTGCTTGCTTGCTTTTGTATTATTACTTTTTAGAACTGAGTGGCTATGTTTTGATCGAGGTCAGTATTCATGTATTTAATTAATGGGTAATGGTATTGCATTCTGTTGATATGGATGTGTATTTATGTGTGTAGATATAGTATATATGTATGTTTGTGTGCACAAGTATTCATAAGTATTTATTTGTATGGTAGAGGTTCACTACAACATCAGACAGTTTAATTTGGATATTTGAGACTTGCTAGCATATTAGTCCTGCTGTCATCATGATTATACATTTTAATATTGTAGCGTTTATTTAAAAAAGAAAAAAAAAAAAACTTAAGTTTACTCTGGTGGTGGTGTAAGGGACCCCAGCTTGATAAGTTGCGACTTCTTGGGTGTCCTATTTTCTTTTTCTCACAATGTAACATACTGGTTGTGAACAACTAATTGTGAAAAATCAACTTATGGACTATGTATGGATGTTGTGGAAGAGGAAGGAAATAAATAAATAAATTTAAAAAAAAAAAACCTGTAATGTTCATCTAAAGGTTTTTTTGGTTTACCTTTCCCACTATTTTTCCATCCCCTCTTCAGTTTGTTTCCATTTGTTAAATTCAAGTGTTCAAACCACAAACAAACGTTGAATCAAACTAAAATAATTTTTTTCTAAAACTTATTTTAGAAAATTCCTGATAAAAAAACAGCTGGATTTCTATCCCATGTATTATTTGTATAGACTTTTAAGACTTGACTATTTCCAGTCTGGACATGAACTGTTTGATTTAAAATGAGCTCTCAAGTTTCACCATTAATTAGCAAAGAGATAATTAATTTGAGTTCAACAACATGACCTCAAATCAAGCTTCGTTTTAATTGACCGCATGATTATTTTCCATTAAGTAGGGCCCAAAAGTTTAGACAGAAAAAAATTAGCTGACAGTGAAATGCACTGAAATTTACAAAAGAAAAAATAAATAAAAAATTGTATGAAAATGGTGACATTGAATTTGAATTCTAGTTCAAAATAAGTATTACAAACAAGTAAACAAGCATGATGGGGTCCAACACTATGAGGCAATCACTGCAATCAGGTGTTTTCTGTAACGTCCAATCAGACGTCTGCACCTGTTGACAGGTATGTTGTTCCACTGTTCATAAACAAGGTGCTTTAATTTGTCTAGGACAGTTTTGTTTGTTTGTTTTTTAATTATTTTTCAAAACCACAAATCAAAATTATTATTTTTTTTACAAAATTATAATTTGGTAAATATTTATTAATTATTACTTTTTTCAGCTTTTTGTTATTTGAATTGTGATTGTGAATTTAGCCTTTTTTATTGGGAGTGTGTCTAAACTTTCAGTCCGAATAAAAAAGACATTTTCCAACTTCTACTACGTTATATGCACATGAACAGGGGCGGACTGGGATAATAATTCAGGCCAGGAATTTGATACCATTCCCACCTCCACCAAATTAATGCAAAACGTTCCATCTTTCTGCCCCAGGGCAGCTGTGGCTACATATGTAGCTTACCATCACCAAGTACAACTGAGGAGTGAAAGAATAATGGATCTACTGTAAAGCGCTTTGAGTGCCTTGAAAAGCGCTATAGAAATCTAATCCATAATTATTACTAAGAGTGAATTAGGCTGGGCGCCTAGGGATGTAAGACTACAATAATAAAACAAAGGCTCTACATGTGCCCACACAGCTTTTCGTTTCTTTCCCTTACAAAATAAAAATTTATTATGCTACAACAACCTGCATGCAAATCACATAAACTGAAATACTACTAAATCAACTACAGTAGTAGCGACTCAAAAGTTCCCCTGTTTATATGATAAGACCTTTACTGGTCCTTCACAGGTCCCTGACGGTAATGATATCCCCCACAACGACGTCGTCGGTGAGGCCGCGCCTCTAAGCAGCCTGAGTGTAAACCAGCTGCAATGCCTCTTTTGTCCACAGGGAGGAGCAGTGATTTTGATGTTCTGCTCTTGGTCTAAAATCCAAGGTTGGTGATTAGATGGATAAGTTAATTACATGTATTTTGATCAAGAACAACCTATTTCAAGGTACTATTAATACAAAGACAGCTGTATAACTAGTTTAATATTTATTATGTAAAGAACTGGGAAAATATGTTCGTTTCTGTTGCGGCCACGGGCAGTCCACCACACTGGATTTTCTGCTGCAACATTCTCTTTTTAGTTTCCAGACATTCTGGAAATTAATGTGGAAGAATTTTGTGAATGGTGATATACAGAGATTCTAAATTTACTAAATAAATAGCCCCTTGATATGCAGAATCTTGTTTTCAGAAGGTTCATAGATGGATCATTGCAGCATTTTAGAACATTAACCTACAACTGCAGCTTTCGTAACCTCAGCTTACTAACCCCCCCCCCCCCCCCCACCCCCTCAGCTGCATTGCGGCTCTGATTTGCATGGCAATAGGCGACTAATAGTCCACTCAGTTCAAACAAAAGGTTGAGCAATTCCATTGCTAACTGCAAGTTATCACACATTCTAACACCCATCTCACCCCCAGGGAAAATGATCTTGTCCTGAATCAGAGTAAAAACTCAATGCTTTACGAGGAAGGGAACAGAGCAGTGGTCAGCAACTGGCAGCCAGATTGTCATGGTTTTCTTTAAAAACTTGATTATTCTCAGGGTGCGAACCAGGGGGAGCTGGGGAAGCTGTAGGCCCCCCTTAATGAAACATGAGCTCCCCTAGAAACATGATTTGTGAAATTTCGGGGAGCTCTAGCCTATAATACTGACATAAAGCATGTTGATTTCTCTCAGTTTCACCGTAGCTTATATGATTCTCATGGTATAATTATTATGTCCACTGAAGCGGCGGCGCTGCGAGTTAAACTGCTCCTAAATTAAATAAAAGAAGGGATGCCCGGCAAGGTGTAGGCATCATATGACAGCAGATTCTTGGACCAGTGAAGGACCAGCAGATATGTTACAGCAGATTCATCTGTCTAGAATAACTCGTGTTAAATGGATGTTGACTGTTATTTAATTAAATAATGAAAACCTGACGTGTTGCCTGCACACCTCATGAGAAATTATTTTGACCTGGTGTTGCATGTCTGCAGCTCTGTGTGCAGCACTCTTTCAGCCCCACACCACCACCACCCCAACCACCTTCACCCCCTCACCCACAATGCCAGAGTTAAATTGGCCCATTCACTCCCCATTGTTTCACAAATCAGCTAAATCTTGCAGCCATGTTTTGTTTCTGCCACTTACCTGTTTCCCCTCAGTGTGACTCAACAGCATGTGTATATAACACATAACTAACTAAAACACAATTAAAATAAGTTACTGTACGATTTGTCATATCATGTAGCGTGAAATTGAAAAAAACAATATTGACAGCATGCATGAAGTCACCCATATTTGGGATCAATCCCACAACCTTCTGCCCAGCAGCCTGTTGCTCTACCCACTGTACTGAACAATTAAAGGCATTTCTGTGAGGTGGATATTTCACATTTGGCAGGTGGGGTTCAATTCTAGGGTGGGATTTTTACATGTTGCCATATGTTCTCGTCTCAAAGCAGATCGGCTGTTGTTTATTGCCCTGCGTTTTTTCACAAATAGCCTACTTTTTTTTTCTTTCATCAGAGATGCAGGGCATCTGAGAAATGCGACAGTTATATTTCATCTTAATGCTGCTGACAAGAGCGCTTCTCGGGATCGCACCCAAATTAAATTTAAAAAAGTATGTGACAAAAGTAGAGACGTGGATACAAGCACCACTCTTCCAGATACAAGGCAGGTGTGGAAACCACTTGACCAAACAGGTATCCCCCCCCCCCTACTGACAGGATCCTAAACTGTCACACTACCATTAAAACTTCTATCCTTCGACATCATTGTGTTCTAGTTCCATTCAATGGCGAACGCAGCCCCGCCATCGCGTTTACGTTGCCATGGTGACTCGTCGGGGCTCCATTGATGCTGGCTTTTTGACAAGGTAGCACATGTGTAAAACTCCAGGTTGAACTATAGTTGATTAAACCAACTCAATTCAGCTGTTTGGGGACTGAAAACTCTGAGTTTTGTATCTCCCGAGTAGAACAACTCAGAGTTCAGGGGTTAAACTCAGAGTTTGTTGAACCTGCTTCATGAAACAGATCTCAGGATTCATTCTAGATCATCTGATAAACTCCACCAAAATGAACACATGAAAAAAAAAAAAAAAAGCCCATATTGAAGGGACCTTTTGTAAACCAAGTGAAGTCACAATAAAGATTTATGAGGGTGAAAAAAAGTAAAAAAATTAAATAAAATAAAAAATCTCCATAAGAAACACAGTCTAACTTTTATTGATCGTTTTATCTATTTATTTATTTATTTGTGAAAACATTTTTAAAAATTGTCCAGGGACAATGAAAATGCTCCAGCATTGTTGTGGCTTTAATTTCTCCTGAACATAAAATGTAGCATTGAGAGAACATTTCAGATAAAATCAGAGTGACTGTGTATGATTAGAATTCTGTGGGAGAAACGCCATCTCCTGGTGATACCATGTATTTCAATAAATGGGTGGAGTTAGAGCAAACATTGACACTCCCAGCAGATAGAGGGGGGGGCCACTCCAGTGGCTGGAACTTGGTTGGAACTTGGCTGGAAAACGGAGGCCATTTTGCTGGCTTTCAGCCTGAAGGGGAACTTTTAAACCGCTGCTACTGTACAATATGGTTAAATGTGTAAACTTGATACTCAGCCTATTTATAATCTAACAGGTTATTCTATTCATTATTCTAAAACTATCACCAGCATGTTTGGTTTGTACTTAAATTGTACCTGAAGGTTCTTGCTGTGATTCCTCACTGCTGCTGCTGTCCACCACTCCCCGTAACTGCAGGAGTTCTTGCAGCACTAGTGCTGCTGACAGTACTGGTACTGCTCCCTTCTCCATCTTTGTTAAAAATAAAAAAATAAAATAAATAAATACATGAATACATAAATAAATAAATAAAAATAATAATAATAATCCAAAAGCCCCCCCATGATTTCCCAGATTTTTGGATTCAGAAACTGACCATTATATATGCACTGGCTATGTTAATATTTTCTTGATCTCATTTTTTTTACCTGCTTAAATAGAAGTTAAATAAAATATACAAGGATTTCAATATTCATAATAATCATGTATTATCTTACATCTGTATAGTTATCAATGCTAAAATCTACAATATCCTTTGTTACAATTTAAAACTTAAAAAAAGTTGAGCTAGTTTTAGCTCATCAGCTCAGCATTAAGCTAGCTGGATGGGTGTGCATCTATTGTCACTTTTTACCACTAGTGTGTTTATATCTCACCCCCTCCCTGACTGACAAACATGTCAGTTATTTTGATGCACTTTTCTCCGCCTGTTGCTGTGTATTTTTCGCCTTCTTAGCCTTTCCCTCTCTGCTCCACCTTTTCACCTCCACCCTGATGCTGCTGCTCCATCTTGCCCCTCATCAGAACTACGTCGGTAAGAGCAGGGGGGGGCGGGCTGTGCGTCTGCAACAGTGACAGTCTCAATAAGAGAGTGAGAAACGCGAGGGGGGTCAACATCTCTGTCTGCGTCTGTGAGTTTCATGAGCTTCAACGGGACAGCAGGCATGTCAGATTATTTATTTAAAGCTCAAACCGGACCGACAGGCCAGTGTGGCGGCCAGGCCACCGGGAATGTCCCGGTGCTCCCGATGGCTAGTCCGCCACTGCACATGACAATACTCCAAACCCTTTAACTTCCCCTTTGTGCACGTTGTGCATGTTACCATGCTAGAATCAACCTAAAAAATAATTCAACATCAGCCTCTGCAGTTAGTTTTCAGTTATTTCATGCTTGAGTACTGTTCTACAGTTGTGTGAAAACGTGTTTGCCTCCTTGCTGATTTCTTATTTTTTGCATGTTAGTCACTAGGGATGAGCGAGTACACCACTATCTTTTTTTTTCTACTTGTCCTGTCCAGCATCATAGCAGCAGAATGGAAATCTGATTGCTTTATTCTGTTGAACAGTTTTGCTTTGCCAAGCGGAGCTTTATGAACATAAGGCTCCCCTTGATATCCTGTTTATTCATTTACACCACTATCTGTATCTGTATCTGTTCAACCATCTAATTATCTGTATCTGTATTCAGAATGGGCGGTGCTTGAACTGGAAGTGGGTGTGGTTTAAGCGGAACTATGTGGGGCTTAATTCAGCACATTATTTTAAGTCTGAAATTGATACGAACACTCGGCGTCGGACCTGATTTCCCCCTTCCATGTCCCCATCCTCAACCACCTCTGCGACCATCTCTTATGCGTACTCTTCCTCTCTGATTTCCTCTATCCATTGTAAAATTTTGACCTCTCACATCTTCTTCAACTGGTTTATGTCGGTTCCCTCATCATCAGCCAAAGGTGAAATCAGTTTTGAATCTCTGTGTTTACCTGTAGAAACCTGTGTCTTAGTTGTGATCAGTGTGCAGCACGTGTTCACCGTTTTGCCCAGCAAATGCATCACAATGCAAATGTGTTCCAAGCAGTGGCTAGTGATGTGAACCTTTTTTAGGTTTTGATCACAAGGGGACTGAAACATTGGGGACTTAGGCTACTGAAAAATTGGCTTTGAGAATGAGATTTAGGGCCTGATTTACAAAGACTCCAAATTGCGAGTCTAATGTCTTTGCCTCGCAAAAAAAAATAGCGTGCGCTGTCATTTTAGCGTTTGCGGGTGATCTACAAAGATTACACGCGCAATCTGTAACAGGCGCAAACAGCAGGATTTAAATGAGGATTTAGCGTGCGCTCTCCCTGCGCCACGGAAAGTTCAGAAGAGCATGTGGTAAACGCAAAATAAAATTCATCCTGATAGAGAGATGTTAGTTTCAGAGATATAATATGAGGCAAATAAAAAACAGAATATAAGATAAATATGAAGAGTTCATTTGCAAAAAAAGACAAACGCCATTTAGAAAAAACGGAGTTAACTGCTTTTGCAAATAAACTCTTCATTTACTTTTTGAATATTTTCAGAAAATCAAGCTCACATGAAGTAGAGGGTTTTGATGATGTAAAATGGAGATATGATGTTTGTACCCAACAGCAACAAAAGCAGTTAACTCCGTTTTTCCACAGTGATGTTTGTCTGTTTTTGCAAATGAACTCTTCATAATAACTATAAATAAAAACAATGCAGCAGGTTTCCCTGTGGATCGTAAGAAGAGGCCAGTTTAAGGACGTGGATAAGGACACGCTGGTGAAGATGATCTGATATTACGCACAGACTGCGCGCTCTTTGGCACAATGCCAGGCGCGGGACCTGCGTAATTGCCCCCCACCCCATGCAAAACTCAGTAAAAAAAATAGTATCATTAGTTTGTGCGACGTTACTGGTTATTTTCACTGAGTTTTTTGTGGGGTGGGGGCCAACTTCCCGCGGGAAGGCAACCCCATAACAGCAGCAGTCGCTGCGGCGTGGAGGAGCAGGAGATGATTTTAATTTAAAAATATGCCATTGGCAAAAAGTAAAAGAAAATAAAAAGACATAAATAATGTCAGCTTTAACTACCACGATGCTGCAGCTGCAGATGTTCTGGTTCATGTCTAGAATAACCCGTTTAACAGTGATGTTGATTGTTATTTAATTAAATAATGAAAACTTGACGTGTCGCCTGAACACATCATGAGAAATGATTCTGACCCGATGTCTGCAGTCCTGCAGCAGAACCGGTTCTGACCCGATGTCTGCAGTCCTGCAGCAGAACCGGTTCTGACCCGATGTCTGCAGTCCTGTGTGCAGCATTCTTTCAGCCATCAGTGCGTAAAGCTGCCAGTTATACCTGCTTTTCAGACGTGCTAAATTACATGCAATTTTTTGCCCCCGCTTTCCTTTGAACAGTTGATAGATCACATTGCGCGTGTTAAACTGAGGTTTTGCATAGTCTCCTCCCAATATTTTGCGCCTTCTGGCAGAAACGCCCAGTTTTGCATATTCATCTGCAGCAGATGCGCAAAATGGACAGCGGCGCTATTTTGCCCCTTAATAGGCGCAAACCTCCTTTTGCCCTGCTTTGTAAATCAGCTCTGGCGGATTATTGCGTGCGTAATGAAGATAGCGCCTGTTTTAACAAGCGCAAACCTTTCGTAAATCGGGCCCTTAGTGTTTTAGCAATTGAGAAAAACTGTAAATCCATGCAATTGTGATCAACCATGTTACAGTATTACCTCCACCAAGGAGGTGATGTTTTTGGTAGTGTTGGTTTCTTTATCTGTCTATCAGCAACTTTACGGAAAAAGTTCTGGATGGATTGACCTGAAATTTTCACCAGTCATGCTGTTTTGAGTCAATAACTTACTTTTGCAGCAAGGAGCAGAGCTTTTGGGAAAGTAGTTTGAGTTATGGGATTCGTGTTTGAAGTTGTGAAAAAGTGATGGGACATTTAAAAAAGTGTTTTAGCAATTGAGAAAAACTGTAAGGTGTGTGTGTATTACTCATTGTATAGAGAGAGAGAAAGGAGAGAGAGTGTGTGTGGCACTGTGTAACAGATAAAATATCTACTGCATTCAGAGCCCATTAAAAGCCCATATACAGTATATAAAGCTTAGTTTGTAGTACTTATAATATACTTATTTTTATAATATAGCCTACAATAAAAACTTTAATAACTGCTACTTTGTGTGTTCAGCTGTGCGTGTTTGTGTGTGTAACTGGTCTGTTTGTGTTAATGATCTGTGTGAACTTGGTGATACATGTGAACATCCAGTCATAACAAACGGTGAAATATATCAGCCTTGTTCACTGTATCCTTCTCAAAAACTGCGTTCAGAACAAGTAAAGTTTTTACATCACCAACAAACAAAGAGCAAGCAGAGAGGGGGCGGGATCCAACTGCAGTGGAGGCAGTGACCGACGCAAGTTAACTCAAGCCGTTTTCAGCTCTCTGTCTTGTCAAATGCACCGCATACGTTATGAAAGAAGTTCACCAAGTAACTTTAAATATCATACAAACAGAAATAAAGGCTGAAGAAAATCTGAGTATGAAAGAGCAACGTGAGCACGAGTCAAGCAGAGATCAATCACTGTCTGTGTGCGCGTGAAAGCGGAGCACAGCTGAGATGTGTGTCTGTGTACGGGGGCGGGTGCTGTGTGTGACTGGCCAATACAGTGTGATACAGTATATGATTATATAAAAACGTGTCACATTCACATGACTGGTGTGTAGTCAGCATATGTGAGACAGGTCAAACATTGAGTACAGTAAGATCCTCAACATCACAGCTGTGCGCACGCACACACAAAGAACAACTGCTGCAGGCTTCCAATTCAGCCACTGTCTTAATAGCATGAATAATCTGGAATGGTATGTCTTCAACACACTCACACCCATACAAACTGACTCTTCTTTGTGGCCTTCATGTCAGTGTGCTGCTCTCAGCTTAGCATTTTTCAAATTCTCACACATCCAGATAGAAACTAACAGAGTATGTTTATAAAATCCCTCACCCTCAGCTCAGTTTTATGCCATTTGTATTCTGAACTGTAAATCCTAGTTTAGGTTTGATGGCTGCTCAGTTTTCATTACCAGTTAATTATAAGTGGGAATGTGTGCGGGCCTAGAGCATAAAACAACACAGGACCAGTATACTGCAAGTACAGTTCATTGCTATTTTACTTCGAGAAAAAGGTGTCGTGAGGAGGTTGTTGGAGTAATTCTACATTTGGACACACATAGACAATTCAGTGCTGCTCTGCTGAGATCAGCTCTTGCCATGAGAATGTAAGCGGAGCTGAGAAATCAGCACAAGGGGTCAAAGTTCAAAATATTGAACAAGGTAAAAAGGAAAAAGACAGATGATGACATTTGAAGCTCGCAGTCCGAGTCCAGCTGTTTGGGCGGTCAGCATCAGAGGAGGTATGCAACCATCTCAGCTTGTAATGTTTTCACTCCACACCGCATGGAGCAGGTTACCATTTACTGTTTAACAGGACGCATTCATGAGCAATAAAAAGAAAATATGAGTGTAAGTCTGCATGTCACTTGGGCCCAACATCAGTCTGACGGGTCATCGGCCTCGGAACACTTGTGGGCAGTGACAGCTCCAAAAATGCTCATAACAGACGTCTCTGTGCCTTCAGATGAGTCCAGGAAGCAGTTTTTAAGTCAGAAAGTTATGAAGTTACTTGTTTTTCATAAAGGAAAGCCTACACCCCACAACTTTATTACCTTGGCCAAGGAGGTAATGTTTTCGATAGCATTGGTTTGTCCATCCATCCGTCTCTCAGCAACTTTACGGAAAAAGTTGTGGACGGATTGACCTGAAATCTTCACCAGCCGTGTGTCTCAGTCCAAGGACGAACCCATTAAATGTTGGTGGTGATCCGGATCACCTTCTTGTTCCAGGACTGTTCTGAAGGATTCTTTATCATTGTGAGGTCAGCCATGTTGGAAAGGCTGTTGTTGAGGTGTGAGCGTTCCCTTGTGGCAGAAGTGTGCAACTGCTACTGAGCACATGATGTCAGGATGCAGAAATGAAACTTGTGAGCAGCAGTGGAGAGGGAGAGAAGACTGTTGGACAGACTTCTATCAGGTGAAGATGGTGAACTGTGTGCGTCTGTGAAGAACTGGAAGTAACTAGTTGTATTTCTGCTGAACAGGATGTTTATTTAGCTTTAATGTTATTTCACTGATCTGCTTATTCAGAAGTTTCCTCCAGTCACCATGAGCCTTTTTATGCTATTAAGCTAGCTGACCTGCTACAATTAATACCTTGAATGTGTTTCTTTGCTGAACGAATGTTCCTCATGGCTTCTTTGTATTTCTGTTTATAGACCACACTCACTTCCATCCACATTCACCTGAACTACCTGCAGTTCCACCTGGAAGCCTGTCGTTTGCTGCATTACTGTGCTGTTGTGATTCAGAGTGACCAGTAAAGACAGTTAACTGTACCAGCGAGTCCTGTGTGTTCTGACCGACCCCCCCATGGTGAACATCAAACCTCCTTACCAATGCCTAAACACTCTTACATCATCATCACCCTGATAGGACACATTTCTGGAATTGTTCCATATAACTCCGTACAAATGACCCGAGTGTTTGGTAAAATTACAGGAAAGGATCTCAATTAGTTCTAGAATGTTTACAAAGTTGATCCAAGTTGATATCCAAAGTTGATATCAAGGATGCAGAGTGCCCCAGTGATCCTACTCTGCCCAATGATCTCACAGACTTCTATGCCCACTCTGGGGCCTTTTCCACTGGACTGGTGCTGGAGCTTTCTTGGCACCGGAGCTAACAAAGCTCCGGATTTTCAGTTTTGATCACCAGAAGTTCCTGGAGCCAGAAACTGGTGCTACAGTGGCACCACCTTTTGTTGGGCCAAAGGAGAGCTTTCGAGCACCAAGTACGTCAGGCGTAAAGGGTGCAGTTTACTACAGCATGCTTTGTCTGTCTTCTTCTTCTTCTCTGTCTTTGTCTTCTTCTGCTGCTTTTATTTCTGGTGGACTTCCATCTCTGTTTGAATATTTTTTAAAACAAGCTTGATTTAACAAATAGTACCATAACATACATACTGTTTGAATAAATTTCTGACACACGCTTCCAACGCAATGACATGGCTATGAGTTGGCTCCAAGTTGGCTCGTTGTTTATAAAACTGATATAAATGGTGCTTTTGTTGAAAGCACCGTTTTAAGCTCCGGTTCCAAGTAAGCTCCTGTGCGGTCGAAAAGGCCCATTTGAGGACCCAAACACCTCCCTCAGCATTAGACTCACCCCACCACCAGGAGAAGAGCCCCTCAGTATGACCCCATCAGAAGTGATGCAGAGGATTTATCCTGTAAAGCTGCTGGGCCTGACAGCATCCCTGGGGTGCTGCAGGGTTGTGCACATCAGCTTACCGAACTGCTGACGGACATTTTTAATACTGCAGAAATGCAGAAAATTGGACTAGCTTTGCAATTTGGGTGCAGCACAACAGTCGTGCGTCAACGTAGCTATTTGGAGCATGTGGACTGCAGCTTATTGAATAACATAGCTAGCGTATTTGCTGTGCCGTATGGAACGGAGCAGAACAGAACGCCGAACGCCAACGTTTCAACAGAGCACCCGGCTGCTTTGCAAATGGGAGGCAGCATGCCTGCAAGGAAATCTGCGCTGTCATCTCCTTCAACCAATCCTCCAGGCTCAGGACACCCAGCAAATCAAATTCATCACAAAGTCTACAAAAGTCTTGAAACAAATTAAATCCAACCGGTGGATTGACTGCAGTGCTAGCATGGTTGCTAGGCAATGCTACATCTGTTTATACTGGTTTTCCCACCTATTATACGGCTACTTGCAAAACATAGAATTCTAATTTAAGTCTTTTATTTTTTTGAGGGCTAATAACTTTCTGATGTTTTACGCTAAGAATAAAATCGCTCCCCACAGTCGGAGCATTTGTTTTATCTTTATTTTATTTAACCTTTATTTAACCACGCAAGGCAGAGTAAGAACAAGATTCTCATTTGCAATGCTGGCCTGGCGAGGTGCTGTTAAGCACCTGTAGAAAAAGTGGGGGAGGGGGAAAATCAGTAAAGCATTTAAACAATTTAAGACATCAAAAGAGGCATTTACAGTTGTAAAATGTGTTGCTTAGCAACGTTTGTAAGGCTGCCTTCCTGTGTGGTTTGGGAAAGATGATCCTCTCCACTTTTAAGTGGAAAGTACCAGTACGTTTTGTTTAAAGTGATTTGTTGTTGTAATGAAGTTAATCACTGGAGGCTCTCTCTGATGGACTTGCTAGTTGGCTGCTAGCTAGCATCTGCTCTGAGGAGGTAAACCAAAGAAAAAAAACATTTGCCATAAATACAATAATACATGAAGGCAACATTACTTGAGTCATGACGGCTGGAATTTGGGCAAGCACTGGCTATATGGTGAACTGGACATTTCCTCCTCTATTGTTAGTTGTGTGCCTCTTGCCACTGGTCTTCTCGTTGTCTTCTTTTTGTCTTTTTCATTTTGGAGAGGGTGAATCCTTAAACTCGGCCTGGGCCCAGCGCTCAAAATCCCCACACTTGCCAAAGATGTTCAAATTAATTAGGAAATCATCCATTTTCTTACACAAGGTGTTGCTAGCTCACTTACTCACTGTCTTTTTTTGTTGCTGTTTTTTCTGTTGAGATCTTGGTTGAGATGAGTGACCGGAGTACTTGCGTTGCGGAGGAATATTAGGTCAAATGTAAGACCACTAGTTAAAAAAGAGGAAAAAAGATTTGTTGCCCTTGACAGCGGTCTTATATGAAAGTAATGGGCGCTGAAACTTTGGAAAAAACCCATTCAAGTCAAACAGAGTATTCTACTGCTTTCTAAAGAGCCATATAATAATCTGTAATATATCACAGCATGGAACACTGCTCAGTCAATCATATTTAAGAATGGGAAACACCTGTTTTGACATTTTAGTTAATTATTTTAGGTTGGACATGATTATATAATAAGAAATTAATTTAATTTCATTATACTTCATTACAATTACTCCATACTCATTAGTGAAAATTATTTAACCAAGAATGCGTCTTCTACCGAGGAAATCAAATCAGTTTCACTCAAAATTACTGAGGTAAATTTACTTAATCAAGAGTGTTTCTGCATCTTAGAACTTAGAAAGTTAATGTTACTTAAAAACTTATGTAATCTGTTTCAACAAAAGAAAAAAACTGAATTAACTGAACACGTTGGGGGCGTCGTCTGGGGGGGTCCGGTACCTGCTGGGTTTCAAAGGACCGCCCGGGTCCGGGGGGGGGGGGGGGTGGCTGCTCCTGGGCGCTTGGGCCCTGGGCCCGGCGCTGTCTCCGCTACGGGGGACGCCCGAGCGCCCGGTGGGGTCGGCAGCTGCTGGTCTTGGTCCGCTGGGGCCTGGGCCCTCCAGACAACAGGGGGCTCCAGCTGGGGCCGCCTTTTGCCGCCCTTCGGGGGGATGCATGTCCGCTCTTTGGGGGGGGTAGCTGGGATCTGGGCCTCTGGGTGGCTGCTGGGGGCCTGGGTCGTGAGCCTTGCGGGCTTCCTCCTCCTTGCGGAGACGAGGCTGCATCTGCATGACTGTATCACCATGGAGCACCCTTTATTATGCATGTTGACACTGTGACACTGCTTCCCATTGCGATGACTAGGTTGTACCTCTTCTCTACTTCCCATTGCGATGACTAGGTTGTACCTCTTCTCTACTTCCCATTGCGATGACTAGGTTGTACCTCTTCTCTGCGTAGTTCTGCGTGTGTTTGTGTGTGTTTGTATGATCTGAGGATATTTAAGCCACCTGCAGGTCCACTCCTGTAAGGGATTGCTTGTTTTGTTTTCCAACAGAGACCTTGGTTGTTTAGGGATCGCGGTACAGATGTACCAGTGAACTGTGGAAGTGGATTCATGTTTTCTCTCCTCTCTCTCTTCCCTCTTCCTTACTCCTCTCTCTCTGTTTCACTTTCTATCATTACCTCTGTTAGCTTTCATTTCTCCCTTGTCAGGCCCAGCAGTATGAAATGGAATGGTGTAATAGACAAATGTTTAAATAAAGAAATAAAATGAATAAACATGATATCAAGTGGAGCCTTGTATTTCGCAAAGCTCCGCTTGATAAAGCAAAACTGTTCAACAGAATAAAGCAATCAGATTTCCATTCTGCTTGCTTCGATGCTGGACAGGACAAGTAAGAAAAAAAAAAAAAAACTGAACATGTTGGGTCTTAGAATATGGTGCCGCTCCAAATTAAGCATGAAAAAGGAGGTGATGGCAAAATTATTTACCGAACATAAATACTTCACAGCTCTAACGATGGAGCAGGAACTGATATCAATGAGTTACCAAAGAAGTAACGAGTATGTGAACAATTAGTGCAAGGATAAAGAAAGCTGATAAAAGAGTGAGTGAGAACAAAGAAACATTAAAATAAATTTATGAATATAAAATTCATTTACTTTACAAAAAATATATAGAAAATCGTGAAACAGATTTAGCGGATTGACAATCAGTTATTGATGCATAAAAAAGAAGGACAAATACATGGAGAGCAAAGGGACAAGGCATTGAGAGAGCAATCAGACTCTTATTAAACTTTATTGCCAAAAGTATTTACTGCCACAAGGTTTAGAAGTGTTTCTGGGAATCTTTGACCATCTTCCAGAAGCACATTTGTGAGGAATCACACTGATGTTGGACCAGAAGGCCTGGCTCTCAGTCTCCGCTCTGATTCATCCCAAAGGTGCTCTATGGGGTTGAGGTCAGGACTCTGTGCAGGCCAGTCCAGTTCCTCCACACCAGACTCTGCATCCAGGTCTTCTTGGACCTGCTTTGTGCACTGGTGCACAGTCATGTTGGAAAGAAGGGGCCAGCTCCAAACTGGTCCCACAAAGTTGGGACATGGAATTGTCCAGAATGTCTTGGTATGCTGAAGCAATCAGTTCTTTCACTGGAACTAATGCTGCGTTCCATTTGAACTCGGAAGTCGTAAATTCCCAGTTCCGAGTAGGAAGTCTTCAACTGGAAAGGCTCCCCCAAAGTTGGATTTCCTTCTCGGAAAGTCAGACAACTCCTCTCAGCTCCGATTTCAGATCTAAAGATGGCCGCGCCCAGTGTTAGCAGTTGCAGAAGCTCCTGAAAAGTTACATTTATTTACACTTCTAATATTTTGTTGCATTAAATCAGTCGTACACGTAGTATTGGGTTATACAGATGTAGGGGGAAGCTGCTGTATTGTAATTCACATTTTTCTTGTGGTATATGTGAACTACAACACCAGCTGTGCTAACAACTTGGCTAATAACAATAGCCTAGCACACACGTTGTTTTGTTAGCTGCTAACTTGTTGTCCGAACCAGTCAACTGGAACAACCAAGTTGGTCGGGTAAATGACGTCACCCCCAGTTCCCATTTTTCGGTTCCAAGGTAAAATGGAACGCAGCATAAGGGGCCAAGCCCAGTTCCTGAAAAAACACCCCCACACCATAATCCCCCCTCCATCAAACTTTACACACTTGGCACAATGCAGTCAAGACAAGTACCGTTGTCCTGGCAACCACCAAACCCAGAACTCCTCCATCAGATCTCCAGACGTAGAAGCGTGATTGGTCCTCCAGAGAACACTTCCACTGCTCTAGAGTCCAGTGGCGGCTGCTTTCCACCACTGCATCCACGCTTTGCATCGCACTTGGTGATGGATGGATTGATGCAGCTGGTCGCCATGGAAACCCATTCCATAAAGCTCTCTGTCACTGTTCTTGATCAGATCTGAAGGCCATATGAAGTTTGGAGGTCTACAGTGATTGACTTCTGCAGAAAGTTGGCCACCTCTTTGCACTATGCTTCGCGCTTCAGCATCACTGACCCGCTCCATCAGTTTACGTGGCCGACCACTTCGTGGCTGAGTTGCTGTCGTTCCCAAACACTTCCATTTTCTTATAATCCAGCTGACAGATGACTGTGGAATATTTAGGAGGAAACTTCACCGCTGGATAGTTTTACTAGGTGGCATCCTATCACAGTTCCATACTGGAATTCACTGAGTTCCTGAGAGCGAAACACTCTTTCACACGTGTAGAAACAGTCTGCATGCCGAGCTGATTCATTTTTACACATGTGGACATGGAAATGATGGAACACCTGATTCAATGATTTGGATGGGTGAGCATATGTTTTAGCAATATAGTATATACTATATTGCTAAAACATATGCTCACCATCCAAATCTCCCACTCTGTGATTTTCTGCCACATGTAATGCTTATTTAACATTCTACAGACAAGAAACAGTCAATAATGGTGAACTGTGCAGCATTTGGATCCTCCAGCCGGTCTGAGGGACTTCCGAATGAACAGATCTTTGAGGGACCCAGGACGGAGAAGACGAGGCTTGGTACTGGTTAAATATAGCTGCACGAATTAACAACAGTAACAAACGGTGTCAAACATCTACAGAGGTGACATAACAATCACTTGTAAACAGTTCCAAGGGCTTCATGTCATGACTGATTTTAACTTGCATTTGGTGGGTGTTTAATTAGAGCCCTAATTGTAATGATGATATTTGCTCATTATTATCTGAGTCAACATGAGGTTTTTTTTCTTTTTTTTTCTTCTTTTTTCCTTTTTTTCTCTTTCTACTTGTCCTGTCCAGCATCATGACAAGCAGAATGGAAATCTGATTGCTTTATTGTGATGAAAAATTTAGCTTTGCCAAGGGGAGCTTTATGAACATAAGGCCCCACTTGATATCCTGTTTATTCATTTTATTTCTTTAATTAAACATTTGTCTATAACACCATTCCATATGCTACTGCTGGGCCTGACAAGGAGAAATGAAAGTTAACAGAGGTAATGATAGAAAGTGGAACAGAGAGAAAGGAGTAAGAGGAAGAGGAAGAGAGAGAGAGAGAGAGAAAACATGAATCCACTTACACAGTTCATTGGTGCATCTGTACAGCGATCCCTGACCAACATTCCAAGGTCTCTGCTGGAAAACAAAACTAACAATCCCCCACAGGAGGGACCTGCAGGTGAAGGGGGGAGCGGGCAGCCCTGCCTGGTGCCTCGCTGTAAACAGAAACTTGGAGAAGTTTGGTCATTGGTCCTCACACATGCATTAGGGTTGTTATAAAGTATTTTTATCCAGTCTATTAAATAAGGACCAAAACCAAATTTATTTAATGTTGCAAACAGGAATTTCCAGTTAACACGATCGAAGGCTTTTTCTGCATCTAACGAGATGATAGTGGATTCCAGATTATGAATGGTAGCATAGTCTATTAGATTAATCAGCCTGCGTGTGTTAGTAGAAGAATGTCGACCTTTAATAAAACCAGTTTGATCAGGATGTATTATCAGAGGAGTTATTTTTTCTATCCTTTTATGAGTGCTTTGCTGATTATCTTAAGATCTACATTTATTAATGAGATTGGCCGATAACTAGCTGGAAGTGTCGGGTCTTTACCTGGTTTTAATAATACAGTGATATTTGCTGAATTCATATTTGGTGGTATTTTCTGTTTCTCTTTTATTTCTAGTATCATTCTATAAAAAGTGGAGCCAGAATTGTCCAGAACTCTTTGTAAAATTCGACCGGTTGTCCATCTGGGCCTGGGGCTTTTTATTAGGCATATGTTGCAGAAGCGTCATGTAATTCACTTATTGAGAGGGTGAATCTAAAACCGTAATATTTTCCTGTTGTAGTTTTGGAAGAATGATACTATTAAGAAATTGATTAATATCATCATCTGTGGGAGTTTTATTTGTGATTTATATAGTGTTCTGTAGAAGTTTCTAAAAATGTTATTTATCTGGTCAGGATCATGGCTGATACTTCAACATGAGTCTTAAAATGTTGATGACACGTTTTTAAAAAAAAATTTTTTTTTGCCATGTTTAATTGACCAAAACATTCTTCATGATGATCTATGTGGCACAAACAGGCACGCTTGCATAAATGAGTTATTGGGAAACATTGCTGCATTTCAGCACATCTGACCAAACTGTGGCGCTGTTAGCCAAAACCAGACGTGAGCATCAGTCAAACAATGCCACCATTGTTCAATGTCAAAACTCATTTTCACTTTTTAAGTTCCTTTTCATGTTTTACCGACGGACAGTAATGACTCAACCTTCTGTTGTATTGCCAGTCAATGTTTAAAAACTCATAAGGACAGCGTTAGTTTATTGAGTTTCTACAGTTCCTGCATTTTATTGGAAAAAGATAAAGCAGCAGGTCGGACTTATCCGTTGGAGCCTCCTGCTTGCTGCTGCCTTCAGTTTGCAGCTTCTGTTTACTGGAGCTTCAGCCACCAATGTGTTGAGACTTCTGTCATGTGGAACTGCAGTCCGTGTCTGCGGAATAGTCTTTCTCAACCATCGCTGCTTAATCAGATCGGTCAAACAACTACATGGACAGACAGCTGCCCTCGGGTCTTCACAGTAAAGATAGGATTTATAGCTCATTGAAAGGAGTCGGATCTTAAGAAGTCGTCCCTTCAAAGAACAATTCAAATGACTGGTTCGTTCTCATTTTTTATTCTTTTTTATTTTATAGTTCAATCAACAGTAACTAATCTTTATCAAGAAAATAACCACTGTTGTAATTTATAAGGCAAGATTTGTATTGGAATAATTCAAACCTACACACCTATCACTATATACTCGATTGGTG
>JALJCO010003696.1:0-39675 GCA_023101725.1 Atherinomorus stipes
TACGTATTGCTGATGGTAACAAACAAAGTAATCTTTCAGTCTTTTCTGTGGTACAGAAACAAACATGAACAATTCTTCTTCTTTCTGCCATGCACATGCATATCTTTGTTTATAAAGTGGGATCATGAAAGTTTTCATGTTTGCACCTGACAGACATTTCACTGCCTCAGATGTGTTTTTTTCAATATTGTTTATAGAATGAGAACCTGCCTACAATATCCTCCAGATGTGCATTTGTGAGCTGAAGGATGTGGTGCACTGGACAATGGACTGCCCCAGGGTGCAGAACACTTGAAATGACCTCGAACCTCAGCCTTCTTCTTCCCATGGCTGCAGGGACGCTGTCCTTATATTTGCACATGCAAGTGTGTGTTTCTGAGAATGAACAATGAGGCTTTACACTTGTTCAATGTGCAACATCCCAGTGCTACCAAAACTCTGAATATAGTCAAATTTAAATACTTAAAAATAATTAATAGTAGAAAAAATGGGATGTTTTCTTTTGTTTTTGTTTTATCAAAGGTAACAAATTTCTAGATATTTCATCATGTTATAACATGTCTTAAAGGGCAAAGACCTAATGTCTCAATCACTTCTGAGGTAGCCTCACCATGCACATGTGTGCATGGCTGTCCCACACTCCCCGGCACATAGTAACTGTATTTGCTCACCTTGCATCCAGCAGACAGAAAAGCTTGCTCCATAACATGTCACCTACTGTGCACACAGGCTAAAGGCAAGTAATGAGCATGGTTGATCTGGACATGGCTTAAATACACAGACACTGTACACAGAGGATGGTCCCAAAAGCACACTAACACACACACAAACACACAGACTGATGTGCACGCAGATGAAGAGGACTTGGTGGGTTAAGAATGATGGTAGGGGGTACTCATGGTGAAGGGAAGACCAGCAAGGGGTGCTAAAGGCCAAGTGCCACTGGGCTCACATTGGACACAAAATGTCAGCGGCATGACTACCTGTACACAGAGACCCAGCAGTGAGAAAAGCACAGTAGATGATCAAGGAAAAATAGATAAAGAGGTGAGAAACACTTATAACAGTCTACACAAAAGGTACATAAGAGGAAGAAATACTTCACACAGACGTAAAGATGATATTTCTACACAGTGGAGAGGGAGTACAGTCCCCTGTGTTTGATAAAACCACTAAACACAAGTACTATATTCCTCATACAACAAACTTGAATGATGGTGATACAACAAAAATAACAAAATAAACTGAGAGCACAGGGAATTTTTGAGTTATATTTTTTCTCGTTGTGTAAAATTTTAAAACAACAACGCATACTGTAGGTCCTCCAGCCAACAAAATATATCTGCAAGCAAGGGACAAGGCAAGTTTACTTGTATAGCACATTTCATGTACAGAACAATTCAAAGTGCTTTACATAAAACATTATAAGCAAAAGGGGAGAGAAAAAAAACAATTAGAAGCATGATTCAAAATTAAAAGCATTTAAGATTAAAAGAGAGAATACAGAGACGTGCGGATTTTAACTTTTTGAATAAAATCTACGTAAATGCAGCTAGAGAACAGGTGGGTCTTCAGTCTGGATTTAAATAAACTAAGTGTTTCAGCTGATCTGAGACTTTCTGGGAGTTTGTTCCAGACATGTGGAGCATAGAAGCTGAACGCAGCTTCTCCATGTCTGGTTCTGACTCTGGGAACTGATAAAAGGCCGGATCCAGATGACCTGAGGGGTCTTGTAGGTTCATACTGGGTCAAGAGGTCACTGATGTATTTTAGGCCAAGCAATCTTAGGGAGCTTTATAGACCAGCAAGCAGAACTTTAAAGTCTATTCTCTGATGGACCGACAGCCAGTGTGAAGACCTGACAAAACTGGACTGATGTGGTCCACTTTTCTGGTCTTTGTGAGAACTCGGGCAGCAGAGTTCTGAATGAGCTGCAGCTGTTTAACAGATGTTTTAGGTAGACCAGTAAAGACGCTGTTACAGTAGTCAAGCCGACTGAAGATGAATGCATGGACTAGTTTTTCCAGATTTTCCTGAGACATCAGATCTTTTATCCTTGAGATGTTCTTCAGGTGATAGTCGGCTGATTTAGTGATTGCTTTGATGTGTTTTTCAAAGTTTAGGTCTGAGTCCATCACTACCCCCAGATATCTGGCCTGATTGGTGGTTTTTAGGTGTATGGACTGAAGTTCTGTGACAACCTGCTGTCATTTCTTTTTGGCTCCAAAAACAATCACCTCAGTTTTGTTTTTGTTCAGCTGAAGAAAGTTGAGGCTCATCCAGTCATTAATCTCCTCAATACATTTACCAAGAGCCTGTACAGGGCCCCGGTCTCCTGGTGACACTGTAATATATAGCTGTGTGTCATCTGCGTAGCTATGGTAACTAATATTGTTCTTTATGACCTGAGCCAGTGTTAGCATGTAGATATTAAACAGAAGAGGCCCCAGGATAGAGCCCTGGGGAACTCCACAGGTCATTTTTGTCTGCTCAGATGTAAAATTACCGACACAAAGTACTTCCTGTTCTCCAAGTATGCTTTGAACCAGTTTAGTACAGAACTAGAGAGACCCACCCACTTCTCCAGTCGTTGGAGTAATTTAATGTGGTCAGCTGTATCACATGCAACACTGAGATCCGGTAAAACCAACACTGACACTTTTCCGGCGTCAGTATTCAGACATATGTCATTCATGACTTTGGTCAGAGCAGTCTCAGTCCTGTGGTGCTGTCTAAAACCTAACTGGAAGACATCATAACGGTTGTTTTCTCTTAAAAAGTAATTTAACTGATGAAAAACTGCTTTTTCATTGATCTTACTTAAAATTGGGAGATTGGAGATCGGCCTGTAGCTGCTCATCTGTGTCTTGTCTAGATTATCCTTTTTTTAGCAGAGGTTTGATCACAGCTGTTTTCAGTGACTCTGGGAAAACACCTGATGTTAGAGAGGAGTTCACAATCTGAAGCAGATCTGACTCCAAGGTCTTTGAGACCTTTTTTAAAAAACCAGTGGGCAGGATGTCCAAACAGCAAGAGGAGGAGTTCAGTTGATGCAAGATGTCCTCCAGTTCTTTGCTAGTAATGGGATAAAACTGTGTCATGGTGTTTAGACTTGGTGGACACGATACAAGACCTGAACCTGCTGTTGTTGAACCAACAGCTTGTCTAATAATTTGATTTTGTCTGTGAAAAATTTGGCAAAGTCATTGCAGGCTTTGGTGGAATAAAATTCAGGTGCTACTGACACAGGAGGGTTTGTTAGCCTGTCGACTGTAGCAAATAAGGCCCGAGCATTATGACCGTTTTTAGTGATGATGTCAGAAAAATGCGAATTCCTTGAATTCCTCAGCTATAAATTATAAAAGTGAAGTTTCTCTTGATAGATGTCATAATGAACCTGTAGTTTTGTTTTTCTCCACAGATGTAGTCTGGGAACAGGCCCGCAAATGACGTAAGGATGACGTTTGTGGGAATTTCCCTGAGTGACTCTTGGAAAAAAATTAATGGGATAAATTTGCGTGAATCACCAGACAAGCCCACACAAAATAACAGAAAGCAAAAGCAAAGTTTACCACAAAGTGCTGAAATGATGAAAATGATATTTTTCTGCATTAAACATCCGTTTTTTATTCATTTAATTTATTCATTTGGAAATAAGTGTTGGGACCTCATTCAAATTCGTATATATTTCATGTGCTGATATTGAGGTGGACTGAGGCAGGCGCGGTGCCAGAATTCTCGCTCAGGACGGGCCTGCTTAGATCAGGATGGGCCCAATATTAACTTCCATCACTGCCGTATGACCTCACCAACCCATATATGCTGCATCAGTAGCGTAACATGATGGTGATAGTACCTGGTGCGATTTTATTTTGTACCCCACCTCCGCCATAAACACAAACACGTTCGTGCACACATGCACATGCACTAGTGGACACGCGCGCTCACACGCCAACACATGCACAGCTGTTTGAGAGAACTGCTGTTGTCACCATGATGGAAGATGCTGCGCGGGTACGGTGTGCATGCGCGTTCCCGTATTTAGAGTAAAAAACTTAATTAGATTAAACTTCACAGGTGCGTGCAGGTCGCGGGCAACAGAAATTTTATTTAATTCATTGTGGACATGAGTGTTGTACTTGTTGCTGGTGTGACTTTTTGCGTTGCGCATCACCAGTGTCCAGCAGTGAGGGAGACATTTCTGCTGCTGATGCAGGAGCAGAACAGCTGAAACCAGGAAGTTGGAGAACATCCTGCCCTCTTTATGCGGCAATCTCTGAATCCTTACCACCAGGTTTCCTCTTCTGAACAGTTTTATAATCCGTTGCACCGCTGGTTTGAAGATTACGACCATATTTAAACCCTCTCATGTTGGCAGGTGCTCCATCCCCACCTGCTGAATCAAGTTATGTAAAACAGTTCTTTACTCTGGCCCAGCAAAGAACAGGCACCATGCCTGTTTAAAACCATTTAGGAGAGCGAGGAGCGCGTGCTTTGGCGGTGGAAAGTAGGGATGCACCGATGCATTGGCTGGACATCAGTATCGGCCGATGTTTGCCTTGTTAACTGCCATCGGCCATCGGCCAATAAAAATGACGTTCGCCGATGGCAGTGGCCGATTATTATATAGCATATATATATCTATATCTATATATATATATATATATATATATATATATAGATATATATATATATGTATAATGACTTACATGTGTCATCAACACTGTTCTTAAGAAAAACTCTTTTCTCCCCCTCTTTTGGGCGGGTGGGGGGAGATACTGGTAGAAGGCATCCACGCACTTTCCTCAGTAGAGAAACGAAGATGGCGGCGGTCGTGTGGCAATATTTTACCGTTTCAGAAAAAGATCAGCGTTACGCAGCTTGCAGTACATGCTCCACAAATATTTTTTATTGGGCCATGAAAATAATCCTCTCATTGAGTATGTTGGGCAATATACTGAAGCATTCTTTTTGTGATTATCAGTCCCAGGTTTTTGAAAAGTTTTCAGAAAAGAGCTTGTTATAACTAATGTCAACCACAAAGTGACATTAAAGGTTGTTTCTGTTTCATAAATTGGTCTGATTGAATTTGTGCTCATTCAAGGACAGACTGATGAAGAGCTGAAAGACTTGTAAATTTCTGTGGCACAAAGGAAGTAACAAATAAAAATAGAAAACATCGGCCAAGTTGTTATGTTAAACATCGGTATCGGCCCAGACTTTCACAATCGGTGCATCCCTAGTGGAAAGCCAAAGAAGCCTTTCTGCCTCTGAACAAGAACCAGCTCAAAATGGATGCATGGCTTACTCTTATTTTACCGACCCACCTGAGGTCCATTCACAAAAACAGCAACATGTGGCATTGGACTTTGGCTCATTACTTATGAGGGTGGAGCTCGGCCAATTGGAGTTCGTATAGCTTTCCATACAGTGGGCATTTTCTGCGTGGGTGCCCATTAAAACGCATCAAACATCGCCAGCTTTGTTCAGTTTTCAGAGGGTTTTTTTGTGTGTTTTTTGAGTTAAAGAAAAGGTTAAGTGGAACATAAAAGGATTAATCTTTTTTTTTTTCAACCTGGACCTTATTTCTAGGAGTTTATACGTGTACTAACTCCCCAGTAACATTTCTGTATCACTCTGACTCCTACGTGAGATATTAAGATTTTTTCGCGATCAGCGTATGTCCATATAATGGGAGGGAGCGGGGCAGCCAGAGCGGGCCTCTATATAAGGCATTATCTGCCACAAAACCCATTTAATTTCATCAATACTTACTAATGAATGAACAAACGAATGAGTACCATTGAACTGTGACGTCAGGTTTTGCTCTTCATTTGTTATTGGGGTCGTTCACCACACTACTGGCCGTGAGCGCCCCCTTGACGCGCGTTACCGTGGTAACACTGAGAGTCGGAAGCAGCTTACGGACGGACAACAACAAAGCCAGCACAACTCATCACGTTTAGACGTGTGTTTAGACTACTTTCTCAATGGAAAGTTGCCCGTTCGGTCCTGCAGGCCTTGGCTCGGTCTTCCACGGTCTTCCACAGTCTGCTTGATCAGAGCAGAGAAATCCTCTATCGCAGTGAGACATCCTGGAAACATTTAGACGCGTATCTCCTGGTGTCAAATCCCAATATGAGCAACAAAGGCATTCCTCCTCTGTTGGCATACCTGAGCATCGTCCTCACGAACAGCACCAGGTATCATTTGCTCGCCGACGTGCAGCAGTGTCTTGCTCTCTGGCCAGCTGTTCTTCTCTCTGCTTCCGCCGCCTCATTTCAGTGAGCTCCTCGTCTGTTCTCTGGCTCCAATTGATAAGGACGTCCATCATATTCAATGTCGTCGTTATCGCCTTCAAAATCAGAGAGATACTCTGCTATGTTGCTCAAAACTAGTAGCATCAATAGCAATCCGGTTAGCCGACCGTCACAGAGCAAGAGTGATGAGTTGTGCTGGGTTTGTTGTTGTCCGTCCGGTAAGATACTTATGGCTCTCAGCGTTACCATGGTAACACGCGTCAAGGGGGAGCGCGCGGCCCGTAGTGTGTTGAACAACCCCAACAACAAACGGAGAGCAAAACCTGACGTCACAGTTCAATGGTACTCATTCGTTTGTTCATTCATTAGTAAGTATTGATGAAATTAATGGGTTTTGTGGCAGATAATGTCTTATATAGAGGCTCTGGCTGCCCCGCTCCCTCCCATTATATGGACATACGCTGATTGCGAAAAAATCTAAATATCTCACATAGGAGTCAGAGTGATACAGAAATATTACTGGGGAGTTAGTGCACATATAAACTCCTAGAAATAAGGTCCAGGTTTAAAAAAAAAAGAAACTTATCCTTTAAAGGAGTGACATACACATTGAAGTCATGGTGCCAGAGGGATAAAGGGAAAACAATTTCTGCCACTGCTTCATAACCACACAAACCTATATTGTTAAACCGTTAATGAGAATTTTACCATTGAATTACTTTATTGTGAGACAAATCTACATTGAAGTGATGCTATTCAAATCCTTACAATCAATATTTTGTGCAATATTAAACTGATCATTGGGGAAGTGTAAATGTGGCGGGGTGTGTGGTTTGGCTGTGGAAGGTTGAGCAGCATGCAGACAGGTGCGACTGCGCTCCCCTTTGACAGGGGATAAAATTATCCTTTAAATCAACTGTATGAAACCACCCAAGAGTCCGTGACCAGGGTTAATTTCAAATGATCTGATGAACTAACTTTTCATTTTGTTAAAGTTTGTTTCTAAGTGGTTCAGGGACAATGAAAATACTCCACCATTAATTTAATAATGCAGTGATTTTCATTTCCCCTCATAAAACTGAGCATTTACGTTCTGTAGAGAGGAAAATGAGCGCTGGGGCTTCCTGGTTGTGCGTCCTATTTTTGTGCGATCAGGATAAGGAATACCCTCCACAACTGAAAACATTTCCAAAATTCTTTTCATCACCTAAAACATAAGCACATATGCCTGTTATAGTTTCACATTTCAAATCAAATGAAGATTATGTATTTATGGTTCCATGAATTTTGACAGACCACGAGTCAGTCTGCCGCTTCTGGCAGTCAGTGGAAATTTCAGATAATTTCAGAAAGTCTGGGCGATGAGAATTCTGTGAGAGATGCGCCATCTCCTGGTCAAACCCTGTATTTAAATGAATAGAGTTAGAGTTAGAGTTAAACATTAGAGTTAGAGTAAAACATTAGCACGCCCAGCAAACAGAGGGGGGCCACTCCAGCAGCTGGAACTTGCAGCGAACTTATCAGAAATTTGTCTGGAAAACCCACGCCATTCAGCTGACTTTTAGCCTGAAGGGGAACCTTTAAAGGTGTCACAACCTGCTGTTTTACATACACAATCCTTCTTAAATTGTCTTCAAATGAATTTTTATCTATAGTTGGGTGGGACGGAAATTTAATGAGCTCATTTTAACCGCTTTTTATCCCCAACTTTTGTTTGTCACGAGAATACGTACGAGAGTTAGACCTGTCTGTAAGCGAGTTCACGAGGCAAACGTCAAAGTCAAAACAAAGTTTTATCAGGACAGACCAAGTGAAGGAAATGATGTCCCAACAGAGAAAAACGTGATAAAAATGTAACGGTACGGTTGATGGAGAGGATCCGCAGAGTAAAAGGGCTGGACTCTGATGAATATAAGGAGCGGACGTCTGACGTGAAGTTAACCAAACAGTGTTAGCTTCTTTAGCTACATTAGCAGCTTGTCCACTCGTCAACCACCATTTACTGGTCTCTGACACAAAAGATAATAAGTTACACAAGCAGCAGCACTTACCGACTGCACATCCTCACTGATAAATATAATCCATTGGTGCCTGGTAGTGCTGTCCCTCCTGTTAGAGCATCGATAAACTGCTGAATTTCTGCCGAGGCAACTCAGCACAGCAATCTCCCCCCTCCTCCTCCTCGTCGGAGTTACCTGCCACGGTCTACTCTGTGGCACGTAATCAGCAGCCTTCAGGTGGTGCTAAAGACGCTAGCTTAGCAGCTCGCTCGCAGCCTCTCTAGTTCATGTCAAAAAGAAAATCTGGAATGCGCTGCCAGGTAGCTGCAGTTTGTAACAGCTCTCCCTTAACTTCATTCATAACAGCAATCAGCTGCTTTTAGGTGGCGCTAAAGAGGCTAGCTTAGCAGCTAGCAGCCTCTCTCATTTACGTCATTCAGAGAAAGAAATTCAATTCGCGTACTGTGGAGAGCGCGTGCTTGTGGCTGATTGTGGTGAGAAGAGAGAGCCCGCACTCAAAGACGAAGTCACTTTCACTCTCCGGAGTTTCTGGCACGTTAACTGAGGTCCCGTTCCAGAACACACGTTTTAACGTGAAAAAGTGGGATTTCCGGGTGATGACTCCTTTAAACCGCTATACTGTAACAGGGTGTGGTAGTATTTATTAGGAACTAGCGGGGTGTAGTAGGATGTAACTGGGTTTAACAGTATGTACGGTGCAGTGCACTGGACAGTGCAGGAAGTATGAAGATGATGATGCTGTACAGCAAGATGAAGAGTATTAGACGTGCATCACTCACAAACTGTCTCAGTTCTCTGGAGCATCTTTAACCTGCCAGCCTTCACAAAGATGCAGAAAAACAACGCGAGTTGTGTTGCTGATCTGTTTGTTGACAGTCTCCGTGGCGACCAGGTCGAAGTTACGGTGCATTCTCAGATGAATACGTCTCTTTATAAAAATGAGAGGGAACTTTTGCTGGGAGGCAGACTGTTGCCTGGGTGGGATTTGCTAGGCGAAGAGACATCAGAAATAACAGGTAACACGTCTCTCCTCAGTATGTCTGACATCATGAGAAGGTTTTCCTGTTTCATATCAGTTATTTGCTTTATCCAGGTTAAGATTCAGATTCTTACAGCTGTTCTTTGGTTTTAAAGTGTCAAAGTTGAAATATTATTGACTCTATGAACATTTGCTCTGTTGCTGTGGATAATTAAACACCCATATTTCATATTTAATCATTTTCATTGTGCTGTTCCGCAGATGGAAAATTACACCTTCAACAGCTTCACCCTCCAACTAGAGGGGCTGCAAGTCCAACAGGCCTCCGTGTTCCCCATCTTTTTCTTTTTCCTTTTCTCCTTCGTGTTCATCCTGTTAGCCAATGTCGGCATCATTATCCTGGTGATTGTTGACAAAAACCTCCACCAGCCCATGTATCTGCTGTTCTGCAACCTGCCCATTAACGATATACTCGGAAACTTTGTCCTGCTGCCCCGTTTGATGGCCGATATCCTGCGACCGTCTTCGAAGATCCTCATCAGTTATTACGAGTGTGTGGTTCAGACTTTTGTCGGACACTTGTTTGCTGCAGCTTGCCACACGGTGCTGATGATCATGACCTTTGACAGATACGTGGCCATCTGTAATCCTCTGCGTTACTCTGCAATCATGACTAAGAGAATGTTGATGAAGCTGACGGTTTCTGCCTGGGGGTCGGCCTCCGTGCTGGTTGGGATTGTGGTCGCTTTGACCGTACGACTGAACCGATGCAGGACTCTGATCAGAAACCCGTACTGCGACAACGCCTCGCTGTTTAAGCTGTCCTGTGAGAATGTGGTCATCAACAACATCTACGGTCTGACCGTCACCGTGGTCCTGTTAACGTCCTCCATCGGCAGCATGGTTCTCACCTACACGAAGATCACGGTCATCTGTCTGACCAGCAACAGCAAGACTCTCAACAGCAAAGCCCTGAAGACCTGCAGCACTCACCTCTTCGTGTACATGGTCATGCTGTTTTGTGGAATACTCATCGTAGTGTTGCATCGCTTTCCTCAGTACACGTTTGAGAGGAAAATGTCGGCGATCTTGTTTCACATCATCCCCGGCAGCCTGAACCCCATCATCTACGGGGTCCAGTCCAAGGAGATCCAAAACTTCATGTCAAAGCTTCTCCGGTCCAGGAAGGATTTGTCCTCCCAAAACACGTCTCATTAACACACTAAATGATCGGAAACCACTGTCCCTCTGCTGCTGGTGAACTTAACGTTTTCATGCAAGATTTTATTTTATATTATGTTTTAGCTAACCCTTTTCCCCCCTATTTGATTTATGCATGGCAATATTGATCATAAGATCTATTTAGATATGTCTAAACAGATTAAGGACCTGTTCTACATGTATATTGTATGTCATCAAAGGGGAAAGAATCAAATAAAATGTGCAACTTTGTCTGATTAAAGTCATTGGGACTTTTATTTGTACCGTTTTACATTTCATGTTTGAAGCAGTTTACCTGCCTTGTTTAATATAATTCTTTTCAGCACAACCTCATCAGTGTGATTTTAGTTATTTTTTCATTTCATTTCACTGTCATTGTGAAAAGCGCAAGCTTGTTCCATGAACCATTTACACTGCAATAACTCCAATCTTAGCAAGTATATTGTTCTAGTCAAAAATCTCATCACACTCAAAATAAGACAAAATTACTTAAAGAGAAACATTTCAGTGAGATATAAGATCTTGTTTTAGGACAATGCATCTTATTTCAAGAAATCTTATCAAGAAAATTTTGTTTGTTCCATTGGCAGAATGGTTTTGCTTATTACAAGGAAAAAGAAATCTTTTTTTTTTTTTTTAACTTTTTCTTGAAATAAGATGCATTGCCTTAAAACAAGATCTTATATCTCACTGAAATGTTTCTCTTTAAGTAATTTTGTCTTATTTTGAGTGTGATGAGACATTTTTACTAGAAATTAGAAAAATATACTTGGTAAGATTTGCGTTTTTGCAGTGTGTACAACTTCGAATGCAAATATAAGCAGTTAGCTGTAAAAATATTTGCAAATATTTGGCCATTGAAAGAGACATCAAAACTATTTACATGAAAAAAGCAGCAATAACTCTGGCGGGTTTTTTCCCCTAACGATCTGCAAAACAATCAGTTATTACCATAAGAAGCAACAAATCAAATCAAATTTATATCAAATTAAATCAAATTTTATTTATATAGCACTTTTCATGCATAACAGCTTTACAAAGTGCTTCACATATTAAACATCAACATCCCGAAGACATGTCTTGGCACCCGGTGAAAGAACGATATTCTGGGGTCCACCCATATCAGGTCCATCCCGCCTCACTGCCACAAAGGCCGCCGCCACAGGCAGCCACCCAGATCCGGGCAGACCAGGCCCACACCACAGCTATAGGCTGCAGTGCCGGACCCTGACTGCCCAGACAGGGACATCGACCACAATGATGGCCCCAACGCTAAAGCAGGCATAGGCAAAGATTAATTGCTCCAATCCAAAAAAGGGTTCCTGACCATCGCAAGACAGAGAGGACATTCCAGGTCTGATATTTCAAGGGTATGTTAGTCCTCCTGTCTACCACGAGGCAGCACTTCAATCTGCTTTTGGTGAATTTTTGGTTACTTCCGCCACCTCCCCTCTTCCTCAGCAACCATATGCATCATGTTGTCACATATTTTTCTGATTGGTTGATGTGTTGCATTTTTCTACCAACTATAAAGGGTTTGTTAGGTTTTTGTCAGGTCTTTTTCTCTTGCTTGCTTTTTGGCTTCACCAAACGCACATTAAACGTGACTGTAATATCAGCTGGAAAACTAGCTTGTACATTTTATATCATAACTCCGGTTATATTTGGTCTATCGACACGATTTAAAAACTGGTTTGTAATTTGAGTCCGCACTATCCACAGAAGTTGGAATGAAGTCTCTACGTCGCTGCATTTAGCTGCGACTTCATCTTAAATCAGACATGCATTCTGGACGCACCAGCATATCCGTCAGGCCCAGAGGGTTAATACTGCACAAAACATGAAGAAGTGATGAGGATATGACATGAGGATATATTTGGGGTGTTGTTTTTCCGATATACTGATATTGTCCAACTCTTAATTTCCAATATCAACTGATACCAATCTCTGCAGACAACTGTGAGGTTGTATCTCATATTCTGAGAGATACAACTTCTGCTCCGAGAACAAAGATCCCAAAACATCCATAACTGAGCCAGAGGAGTTCATTTTGGACATCTGGCTGCCAGATATCAGATACTAGCAGGAGTTAGATACTATCATATACCAGATACTAGCAGGTATTAGCCAACATGTGGCTAATTATGTTGTTTCTGACAACTTGGTACCTTAACCAACTTAAAACCAGACATATTGTGAGCAGCTTCAATGCAAGTCAGTCTGTAGCAGCAGCAGCTGCACCGTAGTCACATGACTCTGAAAGGAATGCTGGGAAATGAAGTTCTTCCAGGATAACAGGGACTTCTATACATGCTGGACCAACACGGATGGAATAACAAGATTTAAACGGCCTAATGAAATCTCACAAGATTTACTTGTAGAAAAATCAGTATGAAAGAAACCTGTACAAATATTTTACAACGTCACACTATAATGTAGATATTGGCCAGGTGAGCTGATAATAGCGGACATCTCTAACATCTGTTTTGCCTTGCATTTTATTTGTCTTTATTTGTTCAGACTGAAATATCAGTGGAAAAGTTTCATAGTATTGCAAACTATTTCTTTGTTTCTGAGATACATCAAATCTTAAAATTAGTTCAAAGTGTAAAATCGGATTTACGTCATGTTCCGCAGATGCTGTTTGTAAAAAAAATATTTTCAATTAAAATGCTCTTATTTGTTTTGTTGTTTTGTTTTGTTTTTTTTTTTGGGGGGGGGGGGGGAATTCACATAATAACATGATGATATTCTTCAACATGTTGGAATTTCCTCTTTAATTATCTGTGGCATTTTCCTTTATTATTTTCCTCAAGTTCAGGGCCTTGCTCAGGGGCCAACAATAGGGACCTTAGATGACCTTAGCTGGCTTCAACAGCCCCAAGTCCACCTCTCTGTCCAGCATGCTCCCCCCCAAAATAGTGGAAAGTTGAATTAATACCCTGAAGGGAAATCATGATGTCACAGTATATTTCTAATTACAAATGAAAAAGTATTCATATTGGGTATGGTCTGGGGTTAGACCAGGGTTCTGATGGACACAGGTCCAATTAGGGTTCTGAAGGTCTGGAATTAGACCATTGTTCTGATGGTCTAGGGTTGGATCAGGGTTTTGTGATGGTCTAGGGTTGGATCAGGGTTTTGTGATGGTCTAGGGTTGGATCAGGGTCCTGATGGACACGGGTCCAATCAGGGTTGGGTTTGCGTCGCCGGGTTTCCCTCTCCGGGTTTGAGTGCAGGAGGTTTACTCGGCGCCGGCGGGTGCTGCAGCTGCAGCCGGACAGAGACGATTCCAGCGAGACTTCAGGTTGAACGTCCAGGAGGTTTTTTCTTTTCTTTTTAAGTCCCGGCAGCCAAAAAAGAAGTACATTACCAGGGATGGACCTGAACAGGTAATCAGCCTCTCGGCATCAACAGAACAAGTGTGTTGTTGTCGGAACCAAAGTCACAGGCGTTGTTCTTTGGGGCTCGATTGAAGGACACATGTACTCTGATTTTCTGCTGCCTGTTGCCGCTGAACCACGTCATAGCTAATTAGCATAAAGTTAACTGAAGTTCAACTTCTTATCTGGTGTCGCTTTGGAAGCTTTAGCCACTTTTGTCGCTCTGGACGCGCGGCAGAGGGCGGCAGACGCTCTTGTCGCCCAGGACGCCTGACTCTCATTGAAAATGTATTACCTTCCGGCGTCCTTGCCGCTTTTGTCGCCTTTGGTCTGAACGTACAGCAACCCTCACAGTAATGGGTCCGACCTACAGCTGGAAATGTGGACCAAACTCTGGTACCGGTTGTACAGGGCCTGGACAAGAAGGTCTGATACGCTGTACTACCGGAGCACCCCCCCCACAGGAATCCTCAGGGGACACGGTTGAATGCCTTCTCCACGTCCACGAAGGACATGTAGACCGGTTGGGTGAACTCTTTCGCCCCCTCCAGGATCCCGAAGAGGGTGTAGAGCTGGTCCACTGTTCCACAACCAGGACCAGAACCACACCGCTCCTCCTCAATCCAAGGTTTGACTATCCAGTGGATCCTCCTCTCCAGGACCCCTGAACAGACTTTACCAGGGAGGCTGACGAGTGTGATCCCCTGAAGTTGGAGCACACCCTCCGGTCCCCCTTTTTGAAGAGGGGGTGTTTAGTGAAAATTGGACTCAAAGCAGAGGGTTCGTTCTTGGTAAAACGTGTAAACTCTCCAGGAAGTTTGTGAAGAAACCATGTTAAGTTTTTCGGGTCTCTTTGTGGATAAAAAGTCAAACAATAGTTTAGCTGCATGGAGCTCAGGGGACTACACTGCCCCCTAATGGTAGACCAGTTTCATCATTCTGTTTGTTCCAGTCACCACAGCAACCATGAGTGTTAATGTTTTTTAAACAGACATAATCGTTAATGAGGTCCTCTGTGAGCTGCTCCTGAACAAACACTTATCAACAGTTTCTGATGGTAATAAGTCCTCTGGGAAGAAGGCAGAGGCCTAGTAATAGATGTTTATTAGAGCTCGGGGACATCATTGATTAGAGGAGCCTGTAATGACTTCTGAGACCTGCAGAGATTCACGTGTTGAAGCATGAAGAAACTCTGTTTCTAGTTTTACAACAATCTAACCAAGCGATCAACAGTTTCAAATAAGCTTCAAATAAACAAAAGAGAATCACTGAAAGGTCAGAAACACACAAAAAAGGCTTAAAGATGGTTCACCGAAGACCTCAAAGGTTGTTCAATGCAGCATGTGGAAGTACAACTCGCTCATAATGAATTTATTAGAAGAATTTCACAAATAATAACTGTTAGAAAGGTGCTGTGGTTCAAGGCAGTACAGGAACAGCCAACTTCACTTTCCATGTTTGTTGTATATTTGTGGAGTCAGTAGGAAATCGCCTCATTTCCATGGAAATCCCTGTCATCTCTAACAGGTGTTAGAAACTACATTGTTTTTTTCCCAGTTACAATGAAAATCTTATTTAATGGTTTTAAGAGAGACTAGGGATGCACCGATGCATCGGCTGGACATCGGTATCAGCTTATGTTTGCCTTGTTAACTGCCATCGGCCATCGGCCAACAGAAATGACATTCGCCGATGGCAGTGGCTGATTATTATATAGCCTATATATATATATATATATATATATATATATATATATATATATATATATACAATGATTTACATGTGTCATCAACACTGTTCTTAAGAAAAACTCTTTTCCCCCCTCTTTTTGGGCGGGTGGGGGGAGATACTGGTAGAAGGCATCCACGCACTTTCCTCAGTAGAGAAACGAAGATGGCGGCGGTCGTGTGGCAATATTTTACCGTTTCAGAAAAAGCAGCGTTACGCAGTTTGCAGTACATGCTCCACAAATATTTTTTATTGGGCCATGAAAATAATCTTCTCATTGAGTATGTTTTTGTTTATTAGGCTAAAACCACTCACTTTTGTTGGGCAATATACTGAAGCATTCTTTTTGGGATTGCCAGTCCCAGGTTTTTTGAAAAGTTTTTTATAAAAGAGCTTGTTATAACTATTGTCAACCACAAAGTGACATTAAAGGTTGTTTCCGTTTCATAAATTGGTCTGATTGAATTTGTGCTCATTCAAGGACAGACTGATGAGGAGCTGAAAGACTTGTAAATTTCTGTGGCACAAAGGAAGTAATAAATAAAAATAGAAAACATCGCCATCGGCCAAGTTGTTATGTTAAACATCGGTATCGGCCCAGACTTTCACAATCGGTGCATTCCTAAGAGAGACCATTCTGTCTGTCAGAAAGTTGGTTTAGTGAATTAGCAAACAAGCTAAAAAGCCACTAGCCTGATCATTAATTGATCACAATGCTTGTTATATTTACTCAACACAGGCTTTTAAATGATAGGAGAATGGGAGATACTCACGTGTTGTAGCATCTTTCACGAAAGCTGCCCAGCAGAGCCACACTTTTTTAAAAAAAATCAAACTTACATTTCCCTTTGTATGATTAGTGTCATCCATGTAGCTGTATATTTTACAAAATTAGAGGACTGTACAGTCTTGAGCTTCCTCTTGTTGCCTTATATATTTCTTCCATTCAGGCATTTTTTATTTTTAAGTTGACTTCATCAATAATCCTTTCTGAAGGTCTTTTTAAAGATTTTTTCTTTTTTTTCCTTTGGACATTTTCTGTTGTTTTTTTTTTTTTTTTTCCGTTCATACTCAGACCAGTCCTGGTACTGAACTTAGCTCCAACCTATGAATCTTTCAGGCAGAAAAAAGGCTCCTAACTGAGGGGATGAAGCAGACTTGTGTCGCCACATAACAGACAACTTAACAAAGAACCAGTTTAAACTGGATCTTTAGGATCTTTGTCATAAAGACGCATTATATTGTTCCCATTAAGTTTCATGTGTGAAAAGCAGCAGAATTCAGACAGTCTGACAGAAAAAGGGATTTTAGCAGCAACAGGGTGATTCCAGTGTTAGGGCCACATGAACAATTTTTTTTACAGATTTGAAGGAACAATGAAGGAACCTAGCACAAACTTTAAATGTTTAAATGTGGTTGAAATAACATCAGTTGATAAATGAACGTTAATTCAATGTCAAAACAATGTTGAACACCCAATGGTGTTGTTAACTCACCATAGATTCAACTTTGAAATATCAACTTTGAAATATAATTTTTTAGTTGTATGTCTAATCAAAATAATTTTCACAACCATATCTTTAAACAAAATTGCTAAAATATAACAGCTGAAAAATAATGTCATTCCAATGTCCAAACAACGTTGATTGGCAAAACCAAAACTAAAATCAATATTGATTCAACATTGGCAATTCACCTATTGTAACATTGATTAGATTTTCAAAATCGAAACAAAATCCAATGGTTATTCAACGTTGACACGTTAAAATGCCAGCTGGTAATGTAACGAGAAAAACTGCTGTTATTTTATGAGAAAGAAGTTGTTCCTTTATGAAAATAAAGTTGTAAATTTATCAGAATAAAGTTGTAATTGTAAAGAATAACGTTGTAAGTAACTTTCAAGACTAATTACGGATTTTAACCGGGGGAGCTGTTTTAATCTCTGGCGGAGCTTGTCAGGGAGAACCAAGTGTTGATCGTCTTTGTTTCCATAATTTTCATCCGATCCTGTAGATGGCAGTGTCAGACAATCTTAAAAAAAAAAACTACCAGGAAGTGGTGTGCTTCTATGGTGTCTGTGTAGTCAGCATGGGTCTGTCCCAAACCGCGCACTTGAGCACTTCAAACACTGTTTTTGAGTGTGTAGTGCACACATGGTGTCATTTAAGCGACAATTTCAGTGCACTGAAAGTACCAGGATGTTGCCCTAATCACGCCCAAAAATGCAGTGCAGAATGAAGCACACTACTCATACTAAATGGACGCCATCTTGTTGACGTGGAGGAAGAGGCGGGACTTTCAAACTGCCTTCAGAGCTGAATAATGGCGGTGAATGAAGCGGTGGCGACCCCTGCTGCATCGGAGATGGTATTGTACTTGATTTAAGTAACGTTTATGAAATGATTTAGACATAATCACTAATCTACATATTGTAGCATGCTGCCAAGCTGTTCACTCCCTGATGACAATTATGATCTGGTCGTGTTTGAGGCCACGGTTATACCGGCTCAGTAGAGTTAGCTCACGTTAGCGGGCAATGCTAGTCCGTCACTTCCTGTAAGTGCAGTGCTCTGTTTGGTTCAGCATTTAGCGACAATAGTGTGCACTACAGATGAAGTACACAGTGTGCACTACGCACTGAATTCCAGTGCAGTCAGGCAAGTGTGCGGATTGAGACACGGCATAAGTCAGCAGAGGAAGTGTGCTTGATTCTGTTGCGGGGGGGAGAAACATGGCGACCGCTCATAATCGAAGCAGTTTAGGAGGTGGATGACAGAGGAAAGTTTGTGGAAAAACTGATCAGTGACAGACAGACACGATCGATCAAAGACATGATCCATAGATTGAAATACAGCAGCGAAGTGCGCCAGCTGAAAGTGACAGTAAGTCAAGCAGCGGCGGCGGGTGTTTCCCGCAGGGAGGGGGGTTGTGCTTACGCACCTAAGCTGCGGTGGCTGAATAGAAAGAGGGAGGAATAGAGGGAGACGTTTCTATCAAATGTTATGTTGTGTAACAAACTTCTTGTGGCTTATTTAGCGAGTAAATAATTATTTTGCCACTAAAACTCTTTTCTCGGTGTTGTATTTGTTGTTTCATAGAAGTAAACAGCTGGTCAGATGATGAAGGTGTTCCACTAAAAAAATATTGGCACTTTTCCACTTGAAGCGCATTGCAGCATTTAAAGGTCGTTTTCTCAGCTTTTTGGTCAGAAACAGGCATTTTTGCTGCAACAAACCCATGTTCTACTGCAGATTACTAAAGAATGGAAAAAGCTAGAAACAAATGGTTTTCTTCTGATAAAAGAAGAGAGTCTAAAGCCTCGTTTCCACCCGCGGGTCTGGGTCAGGTCGGGCCGGGCCAGGCCGGATCGGGTGGGTTTGGGTACGGATGTGTTGATTTCACGCTGTGTCCCCACAGCAACCTGTACCCTTATTCTGGAGGCGGAGAATTAGCTGGACAGCGCTGCTATGTGATTGTGTGACATCATCGCCGTGCAACGCCGTTTAACCAAAAACACCGGCGCCACACGTGACAGAAACAGAAAGGAGTCACCCCGGCTTTGTTTTTACGCTGGGTCACGCGGGAAGTGGCAGATTTTTCAATGAATCAGCTGATTGCTGTGTATTAGCTCCACCTCTTTGGTCCGGATCGGTTAGATCAGTACCCCTACCGAAGGGTGCCAAAAAAGTAGTCCGGGTCGGGTCGGATATAAGGGTACCCGTCCCAGTTTTTATCTGTGGAGACGCAAAAAAACGTGGACCGATCCGGCCCGACCCGACCCAGACCCGCTGGTGGAAACGGGGCTTAAGCTTTCCTTTGGTACATTCAGTGTTTGCATAGGCATATTACACAATATTTTGTGGATCTCCAAAAATCTGTGAAAATGCTTAAAAATCCTGGCAATATGGAGCTCTGCTCGGAAAAGGAAAAGGTCTGGCAGTCTCTGACAGAGGGGGCTTTTCATTGCAGGAGGTGTGTTTCCGGCACTACAACCAGCCATTTTTATATCCACAAAAGCAGCCAAGTTCCAAGTCTGTCTGCTTCTTTCTGCAGGATAGATTCATTTTCTTGCAGATTGTTTTCAAAGTCCTGATACTAATGACAATGTGGTGCTGATGTGCCAAGAGACTGAGGATCTCCTGGTCTGTAAACTGATGCTGAAGTACATCTTCACCAAATGCTCCACCACCCTCGTTTCTATCTACTTTCCTCTTCTACATTCAAAGGATGACTTTCTTTTTGTTCAACCTGGACCTTATTTCTAGGAGTATATACGTGCATTTACTCACCGGTAAAGTTTCTGCATTGCTTTGAGTCCTTTGGAAGATATTACGTTGAGTTGCCCTTTGGTGTACATCCAGTAATAATGAGATGTACACCGAGAATGTACACTGAGAATAAATTTACCACTTTATTCTCATAAGTTTACAATCTTTTCTCATAAATTAACAACTTTATTCTCATAAATTTTCAACTTTATTCTCTTAAATTTACAACTTTATTCCTGCAAGTTAACAATTTTTTTCTCATAAATTTAAAACTTTAATCTTGTAAATTTGCGACTTTAATTCATAAATTTCACGACTTTATTCGTGTAAAATCACAACTTTTTTCTTGTAAAATTTAAACTTTTTCTTTATAATATTATGACTTTATTATCAAAATATGTAAAAAAAAAAATTCTTAATGTGGCTTAAAGAGCTGCTGGAAACTGCATACCTCAGCATGGACCAGAAACTGGACACATGGAGGACAGAAATTGTAGATATATGCTAATTTTTTTCTTTCCATTTTGTCAAAGGGTCCCATTAAACTACATAAAAAATAAAAACTTTTCTCATAAATTATTTCTTGGGTTCGGTGCTAAAGGCTTAAAGAAATGGCAGAAGGTTTCTGTAAGACGGTTCAGACTGTGTTGAGGAGCAAAGCTGCTCAGAATAAACATTTTCTTTCAAGTTTTGTAGGACTCAAGTTTAGACTGACTCTGGTTCTGACTCGGATTCTGGATTTAAATTATGGTCGCATATTTTTCCGTGAATCACCGAAACTACTTCTGCTTGTCCTGGTAATAAAGAAAACTTTGATGGCTCAAGACTTGTAAACAGTATTTTGCAAAAATGAAAAGTATCTGTAAATTGTCTTTTGTGTAAAAACTTGAGGGACGGCCATGTTAAATGTCTTATCCATGCATGTGGTGAGAAATCCTGAAGCTGGATGGTGAGCCTCCATGTCCGCTCTTTCACTGCATCCTCTAATTTAATTAGCCCGCTGGACATTGAGTGTCAGAAACCTTCAGGGAGCCCATTACACCCCCTCAGGCAAAGAAGCACAAAAGATGAACTAACAGTCTAGTTTAAAATATATTTTCAAACAGTTTAATGTAGCAATTTAACATAATCATTCAGAATTAGACAAAGCAGTCATATATCCATGAAGTTAAAGCACTTCCACTCTGATATTTAAACCAAGACAACCTAAGCTGGAGGAAGAGTCACAATAAAAAAGTTTTTGACTCAAGTTTCAGAGCCAGCAGATGACTTCATGTTATTTTTTATTTACCCTTTAAGTTGGAGCAGAAACATTGTGCAACAAACTTGATGATTTCTCCCTGCAGAGTTTCTCCTGCCTCACGGAGCTAATTAACAAGCTGGGGCACAACAACAGGAAGCAAACAGTACAGTCATGTTTACATCACTCGGCATGGGAGTTGTCCTGACTCACAACACACTCCTTCACCTGCTGTGTGTTTACTTTTATCCACGCCAAGTAAACCAAAGCCCCATGCCAGGGGCAAGACTCAGAAACACTAGGACCTGCCCGTTGATGGTGGGCGCTTTCAGTGCTGCTTTCATCTGATCCAGGCCCATAAAACTGGGTTCTGAAACCTAGGACCAGACGCAGACCACAGTTTATCCTCCATAGTCTTTGTAAATTATAGAGATTCCCCGGTTCTTCTTGGTATTTCCTGTCCCATCAGAAAACGCCCGTGTCAAGCTCTAAAAGTTATACACATCGAGTGCTCAAAACCTCAAAATATGCCACGGCAGACGGCCAGAATGTGCCGCTAGCAGTCTCGATGCCCCTAAGATGTGCATTCACATAGACGCCCAAATCATATTTGGTCTGAACGCACTGCTAATGGCAAAACAGTTGTGTATAAATGTGGATATTATCCCTAAAAAGGCAAAATCCAAGCATCCATCAGGAGAAGCTCGAAGGTACTGAGCCGTGGCAGACGCCGTTTACAGACGGCAGCTTTTCTGAAAACCCAGACCTCCATCTCAGACTCTCCAGGTCTCAGTCAGACCCCAGACCTCCATCTCAGACTCTCCAGGTCTCAGTCAGACCCCAGACCTCCATCTCAGACTCTCCAGGTCTCAGTCAGACCCGAGACCTCCATCTCAGACTCTCCAGGTCTCAGTCAGACCCCAGACCTCCATCTCAGATTCTCCAGGTCTCAGTCAGACCCGAGACCTCCATCTCAGACTCTCCAGGTCTCTGTCAGCTTGTTAGATGTTAAGATTCATGACAGAAAAAGATTAAACTGGTATGATCCAGTATAAACCAGTCTGAACCAGTATAGACCAGTCTGGACCAGTGTGATCCAGTATAAACCAGTATGAACCACCACGGTTTTGGTTGGAAAAGCTGGATCTGAACAAACCATCAGACTTCTGAAACCATGTTGGATAGTCCAGACCAGACCAGTCCAGACCAGACCAGTCCAGTCCAGTCCAGACCAGACCAGACCAGACCAGACCAGACCAGACCAGTCCAGTCCAGACCAGACCAGTTCAGTCCAGTCCAGACCAGACCAGACCAGAGTGGACTTGTTGGGTTACAAAGACTTCATAGCAGCTGGTGGAGGATGATGATGATGATCTCCTTCATCACCGATGGACCAGGAACTCCTCTGATACCAGACTCTTCTGGAGTCAGATGTGAGTCCATGTGTCTGAAATGGTCTCATCACCAGGATCCCAAACAGGTCTACAACAAAACCAGACGTTGACATGGTCCAGTCTGAGTCCAGACCTGAATCTGACTGCAGGAACCTGCTGGATAGGGAGGTCTAAGTCTGGTCCAGAGTCCAGACCTGAACCCGACTGCTGCTGGAGGAGCTTCTAGAGGCTTCTGAGCCCTACATCGAGTTTCCCTCCATTAAATATTGACAATCTGATCCGCATGTTTGAGTTGAGCCGGATCTGGAAATTCCAGCTACTGGAAACCTTCACGACAACAAGGTCAACGTTTCCTCTGAATGTCAAGACCTTTTCACACCTTAGGTCTGAACTGCAACCAATGATCTCTTAGTTTCATAAAGACGCTTGAAAGCTTGTGCGGTCTGTGAACCAATGGTTGCTGTGGAAACCATCCTCAGCTGAGGACGCCTCTCGGCTGAATTCGTATCTCATAAGAAGGAGGAGGAGGTGGTGTTGCTGTCAGACGCTGAGCTGGCGGCTCGTCAGGAGAAACTTCAGGTGAAACTCCGACTCTCTCTGTTCCGTTGTTGGTGTTCCTCCAGTTCTTCTGGAAATTTCTGATTGCTTCTCGTGTTTCAGATGGAAAACTACACCCTGAACAGTTTCACCCTCCAGCTGGAGGGGCTGAAGGTTTCACAGTCGTCCGTCTACCCTGTCTTCTTCCTCTTCCTCTTTTCCTACGTCTTCATCATGACGGTCAATGTCGGCATCGTGGTCCTGGTCTTGCTGGACAAGAGTCTCCACCAGCCCATGTACTTTCTGTTCTGCAACCTGCCCGTGAACGACGTCATCGGCAACACCATCATGGTGCCCCGCCTGCTGTCTGATGTGCTGCTGCCCCCCTCGGAGCGCCTGATTGGCTACTACGAGTGCGTTGTCCAGGCTTTCGCCACGCACATGTTCGGCACCACGTCCCACACCGTGCTAATGATCATGGCCTTTGACAGGTACGTGGCCATCTGTGATCCCCTGCGTTACGCCGCCGTCATGACGAAGGCGATGGTGATGAAGCTGACGCTATCCGCCTGGGGGGCAGCCTTCCTCCTGGTGGGGGTCCTGCTGGGTCTGACGGTGCGGCTGAACCGGTGCAGGACTCTCATCACCAACCCCTTCTGCGACAACGCCTCGCTGTTCAAGCTGTCGTGCGAGAACGTGGTGATCAACAACGTGTACGGGCTGACCTTCACCGTGCTCCTGTTCTCCGCCTCCATCGGCAGCATGGTCCTCACCTACAGCAGGATCACCGTGGTCTGCCTGACCAGCAGGAGCCAGACCCTGAACAGCAAGGCCCTGAAGACCTGCAGCACGCACCTCTTCGTCTACGTGGTCATGCTTTTTTGTGGGATTCTGGTGATAGGGTTGCATCGCTTCCCTCAGTATTCTGACCACAGGAAAATGGCGGCCATCTTGTTTCACGTCATCCCCGGCAGCCTGAATCCCATCATCTACGGGGTCCAGTCCAAGGAGGTGCAGAATTTCCTCTCCAAGCTGTTCCGGTCCAGAAAGGTTTTAGCATCTTTTTGATACAGTTTTCCTTCATTATTATCAAGTCTTTCACATTTGCACTGAGATAAAAACTAACTTTCTTTATATGTTTCAGTTTCCGGGACAATAAAACACGTTTTCAGTCAGATTGTTTAGCATTGCTTTCTCTTTAGTTTTAAAACATGATCAAACCTGAAACAGATTGCAGACGATCAGGTTTCCACACATCTCTAATGATCATCAGGACAGTAAAGGGTTAAAAAGTTTCATCTCAACTCCTGACTTTTCCAGAAATATGAACAAATTTACAACCTTCATATGAGTTTATGCACATGCAATTAATTTATACGTTCATATATATATATATATACATATATATATATATATATATATATATATATATATATATATATATATATGTATATATATTCACCCTTTATTGTCCTGATTATGTATATACATACATACATACATATACATATAATAAGAAATGAAAATTTACAAAATCATAATTTAGTAAGATAAAATATTGTTTTATAATTGTGGTTGAAGTAATAATAATAATAAAAAAAATTGTCCCAGACACATTTAAGCACCTTACCTATGAACAGTGGACCGACATACCTGTCAACAGGTGCAGATGTCTGATTGTAGTGATTCCCTCAAAGTGTTTCTCAAACTTTTTAGCTTCGGAGCCCCATTTAAATTTTGATTTTAAAAATGTATTCAATTTTAAAAAAACAAAAGAGCAAAACTGTCATGGACAAATTAAAGCACCTTATTCATGAACAGTGGACCAACATACTTGTAAACAAGTGTAGAATTTTTTTTATCTATTTTATTTTTTTATTCAATTTTCCTTCTGTGATTAATATACAAGTATTATTTGGATGTCTAATTGGACGTTACAGAAAACACCTGGTTGCAGGGATTTTCTCAAATTGTTGCTCAGTAAATTTTAGTTCAGGAGCCCCACCATGCTTGTTGTATTTTTTGTTTGATTGCTTGTGATAATTCTCTTGAACCACAATTCAAAATCAGTGGCATGATCTTAATATATAAAAAAAGAAAAAAATTATTACCTTTGTCAATTTCAACTTCTTTATGAAGGCTACTGAGGCCAAACACCATTACTTCAGGTTTTTTTTCTCATTAAGAAAAAAAAGTTAAGAGCCAACCAGGCTTTAACGTCATCACGACATGCCAATAGTGGTGCTAGGGAAAAGGCATTCTTCTTTTTTAATAGGCACATATATCTGACTACCGTCAGTGCAAAAATGATAAGAGATGCCGTGCCTTCTCAGGATGGATCCCAGGGGCAGTACATACAAGGAAAAAAGCAGGGGACCTAATGCGGAGCCCTGTGCAACCCCATAAGACAGAGGAGCGGGGCTAGATTCATAGTTCCAAGGCTCACGCTCACACTTCTGTCTGAAAGATAAGACTTGAACCAGTCCAGGGCAATACCACGAAGTGGTTTAACCGGGACACTAGAGTGTTGTGGTCCATGGTGTCAAAGGCTGCTGTCAAGTCTAAAAGGACAATAACATGGTCACCGGAGTCGGCTGCCAAAGCTGACTATATATATATATATATATATATATAAATATAAATATATACACTATTTTTATTGTATTGTTAATACATATGTATGCAGCTGTGTGAAAAAGTGTTTGCCCCTTTCCTGATTTCTTACTTTTTTACATGTTAGTCACACTTAAATGTTTCAGATCATCAAACAAATTTAAATGTGAGACAAATACAACACAAGTAAACAGAAAATGCAGTTTTTAAATGAAGATTTTTATTAGTAAGGAGGGGGATCCAAACTTAAATGGACCCTCCTGAAAAAGTGATTGCCCCCTAAACCTAATAACTGGTTGTTCCACCCTTAGCAGCAACAACTGCAATCAAGCGTTTGTGATAACTGGCAGTGAGTCTTCTACAGCGATGTGGAGGAATTTTGTTCCACTCATCTTTGCAGAATTGTTGTAATTCAGCCACATTGGAGGCTTTTCCAGCATGAACCGCCTTTTTAAGGTCATGCCACAGCATCTTAATGGGATTCAGGTGGGGACTTTGACTAGGCCACTCCAAAGTCTTCATTTTGTTGTTCTCAAGCCATTCAGACTTGCTGGTGTGTTCTGGTTCATTGTCCTGCTGCAGAACCCAAGTGTGCTTCACCTTAAGGGTCACCAACAGATTGTCGGACATTCTCCTTCAGGATTTTTTTTATTTTAATCAACTGATGGCACTACTGAACAAGTTCCTTTTACATGAACAAAACATTCATCATACGTTTAACGAAGCAAGATATTTATCTTGTTAGTGATACATTTAGAACACAGTTGAAATTTGTGATTAAAATTAGTTTATTCAAGACACTCATGTGATTAATCCCAATCAAATATTTTAATCAAATGACAGCATGACTGAAAATACCAGTCAAGTTTACACAAACAAAGAAGCAGCCCCCAGAGACCCTGACCTCCTGCAGCCCCCAGGGACCCCAGCCACTCACCCCAAATGGACAGACATGCATCCCCCCAGAGGGCTTTGCAAGTGTGACCGGAGGCTGTTTTCACCGGACTTTTGACACCCATTGGCCCTCATTTATCAAACGATCGTAGAAATGGTCGCACATCTTATCGTAAAAATGAGTACGATTGGACCCACGTGTGATTTATTAAAATGTTCGTCCAATCTCGTCATACGAACAAAAGAGTCTTGATATATTCCATAGCTGAAGTCCATCGTCATTTAAATGTCACGCCCACGGTTACGCCCTTAAACATGCATAATGATGAGGCTTCACCCGGCGAGGTTGAGCCATGGAGAGGAGAGATTCTGCCAAAAAAGAAACTTTTGGGGGGATCAAGACAGAATTCCTCATTTGTGAGGTGGGAAAGATTAAAGAGGTGCTGTTTGGCAGCTTAAAAACCGGAGTCAGAGACGTGCACAAAAACGCTGCACGAAAGAGGATCAGTCAGCCTCACCGGTGTGAACGACCAGCTGAGATATTCATAAAAGTCTCAGTCAAGGCCTGGCTTATACGGTTTATTCGTTTTATTAGTTATGAAATTTAATAATAGCCCACATCCGATGGCAACGTCATAATTCTTTAGCTAATGGGTCAAGAAAAAGTGGTCCACAAACTTACCACCAAAAGATAAATGCAGAGTCTTGCGTGGAAGTGGTCGTACGCACAGATTTTCGTTGTACGATCGTTTGATAAATGAGGGCCATTGAGTCTAAACGGTATGAAACCAATCGTGCAAAGTGTGACCCTGCCCTTACTTCCCCTTACAGTCAAATATGGAGACAGAAATTAGAAAACTGTGTCCCCATCCTTTTTCCATCATTTCCAGGTTGAACCGAAGGGAATTCATCCGACAGAAACACACATGGCACCGCTGGGCACGATCGCCAAGCAACCGTAAAGCATGTGATACCGCAGCTGAGAGCCGTTGGTGCTCCAGATAAAAGCGTCCATCGTTGGACAGGCTTCGGGAGGTGGAGGTGACCGTGTGATGCCAACAGACTCTCACACTCGTGCTCGTGTTTTCCCTGAATGAGCATGCCTTCATCCCTCCACTCGGTCACAGATAGACTCGGTTATCTGTCTGCTGCCTCTGATAGTGCAGACGACTGCAAACCTCTGCCAACAGCAGGAACCTGACAGAGGTTTCATTTACTTTTAAGGCATTTCTAAAGCATTTCATGGAGGATTTTTCTGCCTTCATTTCATGTCAGGAGTAGAGGGTGTGAAGGTTTTAGGATGAGGAAATGCTGATGTCATTTTGATGAACTTAACTGAACATTTTATGGTTAAGTGTTAAAACTTCATTAAGAGTCAGGAAAAGTGATCAGAGCACATGAAACATGGACAACTGGACGCTCAACACGGATTTGCTGATCCTAGAGGCCTTGAAGGTGACCCCCCAGTCCTCACTGCTAGCCTTCACCCTCCTCCTGCTCACCTACGTCTTCATCATGGCGTCCAACATCGGGCTGGTGGCGGTGATCTTCACCAGCCGCAGCCTTCACCAGCCCATGTACCTTCTCCTTTGCAACATGAACCTTAACGATGCGTTGGGGGCTTCCATAATCGTGCCTCATGTGCTGCGAGATCTGCTGGTGTGGAAGTCAGAGCGGTACGTCCGCTACGCCTCCTGCGCCGTTCAGGCGTTCTGCGTTCACCTCCACGCCAGCGTCTCTCACACCGTGCTCATGATCATGGCCTTCGACCGCTACGTGGCCATCTGCGAGCCTCTGCGCTACGCCAGCATCATGACCCAGAGGATGGTGGTGCAGCTGTCCTGGGCCGCCTGGGGCTCGGCCTGCATGCTGGTCCTGGTCCTTGTGGGCCTCAGCGTCCGCCTGTCGCGGTGCAGGAGGGCGGTGGCCAACCTGTTCTGCGACAACGCCTCCCTGTTCAGCCTGAGCTGCGAGAGCCTCCTGGTCAACAACATCTACGGCCTGACCTACACGGTGGTGCTGCTGGGCTCCTCCATGTGCAGCGTGGCCCTCAGCTACCTGAAAATCGCCCTGGTGTGTCTGCGCAGCCGGAACGCGGCGCTGAACAGCAAAGCGCTGCAGACCTGCACCACCCACATGGCCGTCTACGTCATCCTGCTGCTGTCCGGCTTCATCATCGTCATCCTGCACCGCTTCCCGCAGCTGTCGGACCACAGGAAGGTGGCCTCGGTCCTGGGCCACGTCGCCCTGCCCGCGCTCAACGCCGTCATCTACGGGCTGCAGATTAAGGAAGTCCGGCAGAAGCTCGCTGCCCCGTTCCAGAAAAACAAGATCGCTTCAATGGACGTAAAATGACCGAGGAGGAAGAGGAGGGATGCGTGGAAGGACCGTCGGAGCACTGCAAAACTCCAATCTTAGCAAGTATATTTTTCTAATTTCTAGACAAAATATCTCATCAAACTCAAAATAAGACAAAATTACCTAAAGAGAAACATTTCAATGAATTATAGGAACTTGTTTTAAGGCAATGCATCTTAATTTTTTTGCTTATTACAAGCAAAAAAAAATCTTGGCCACTCTTGAAATAAGTAAAAAAAAAAAAACATTTTTTTTTGCTTGTAATAAGCAAAAGAATTCTGCCAATGGAACAAGCAAAATGTTCTTGATAAGATTTCTTGAAATAAGATGCATTACCTTAAAACAAGATCTTTTATCTCACTGAAATGCTTCATTTTAAGTAATTTTGTCTTATTTTGAGTGTGATGAGATATTTTATCTAGAAACATTTGAGTTTTTGCAGTGAGGAAGGACTGACTCACTCTGGACTTTCACTTTCTGCAGATGTTTTCGGCAGCTCAAGTTTAACTTGATGTTCCCGCTGATCCGTCCGGTCTGCAGAGTCACCCGGACTGATTTAAAGAAGAAACCTTTATGTTTCCAGACAGAAACATCCCAGAATAAACAGCATTTCCCAGAGATCCAGTTTTCCAGTGGAGCCTCTGGGTGTCCGTTGTCCTTAAGAAACCGTTAATGCTGCAAAAACTTGAATCTTACCAAGTATATTTTTTTTTAATTTTTAGTCAAAACATCTCATCACACTCAAAATAAGACAAAATTACTTAACCATCCGACTGCCTTAGCGTTTTTTTGTTCGTTTGTTTGTTTGTTTCAAGAGTGTTTTTTGTGGAAAACTTTGGCTGTATTCATGCACAGGTGTGTATTTTGAACTAAAGTTAAAAATCTTTTGATTGTTGTTTGTTTTAACCCTTGAATACATTAACCCTTGAATGCCCTTTAACCCTTTTGATTCTGGGCTGGGGAGGGGTTCGAACAATTCCAACAGTGGCCTTCCTGTGTGGAGTTTGCATGTTCTCCCGTGTATGCGTGGGTTCTCTCGGGGTACTCCGGCTTCCTCCCACCGTACATTAACATGATGCTAGGTTAACTGGTCACTCTAAATTGTCCTTAGGAGTGAATGTGAGGGTGAATGGTTGTCTGTCTTCCTGTGTTGGTCCTGTGACAGACTGGCAACCTGTCCAAGTGTACCTGCCTCTCGCCTGATGATAGCTGGGATAGGCTTGCGACCCTTAACTCAATAAGTGGTACAGAAAATTACTGACTGACTGGCCTTTAATGCACTGTGTAAATCAAATGTTACATCTATAGTCCTAAGACATTTTTTTATGCAATTGACTCCCATACAAATCACATTTTTAAATCAACTACTATTACAGCATAAATTTAAATTGCTATCAATGTTTTCATGAATTCCTGGTGGTATGGGACTGGAATTAATGTTTTTATTGATTTCCACAGGTGTCACTACTTTATCCATATATGGTAAATAGACCTATAAAAGGGTGAAATGATGTAGTTACCTGTCGAAAATATGATCATGTCTGTAAGGTCAAATCAGTAATTTTTCAGAAAAAAATGATTTGGGTCAATTCTAGGATTGTCATACTATGATGTGCATGTTGAGAAATCTGTTTTTGCGTGTGTGTGTGTGTGTGTGCACGCCCATCCAAAATGCAGCCCTTGCCAAGAAACGCATATAATGCATCACAGTAATAATGCCAAAACTATGCAGATGTCTAACTTTATGTACACGAGAGCGTGTCTGAGTGCATGTGCGTGCCAAAGTTAAAATCCCTTCATAAGTCTTCAGAAGATAGTTGTGTGCTTTTAGGTGGTGCTGGTGGTAAGGGGGGGGGGGGTGAACCTGCTATAAACTTATATCTGCCAATGAATGCTTTGCATGGAGTTCAAAATGACAAAATCTGCCAAAAACCTTATCATGCATGCACAAACATAAAATATCCTGCAAAAACTACAAAACTTACTGAAATTGCTGTTGAAAAACAAAAGGCTGCTAGTCTGGATTTGTTTACACTGTGTCTGAGCTGAGAAAGTCCTTATGTAGCAGCTTACACCACGTTAATTCACCCCCAAACTCCAAGATGAGACGGACAAGGCGCTACAACTGGGCCGAAGCCATGAAGTTGTTCCATCTTCATTTTTTTTTTAATTTAGCTTGTTCCACTTGCAGAATTTTTCTCCTTATTACAAGCAAAAAAAAATCCCAGCCACTCTTAAAATAAATAACTTTTTTTTTTTCTTTTTTTTGGGGGGGGGGGCTTGTAATAAGCAAAAGAATTCTGCCAATGGAAAGCAAAACTTCTTGATAAGATTTCTGAAATAAGATGCATTGCCTAAAAAACAAGTTCCTTTATCTCACTGAAATGTTTCTCTTCAAGTCATTTTGTCTTATTTTGAGTTTGATGAGATATTTTGACCAGAAATTAGAAAAATATACTTGGTAAGATTTGAGATTTTGCAGTGCACAGATAATCACGAATGTTTAAAAAACAGACTGGATGAAGAAGTGGTTCACATATTTATCTTCGCCAAGGTTATGTTTTTGGTCGCGTTGGTTTGTCTGTCTGTCAGCAACTTTATGGAAAAAGTTCTGGACAATTTGACCTGAAATTTTCACCAGCCGTGAGTTTCAGCCCAAGGACGAATCCATGACGTTTTGAGGTGATCCGGATCACCTTCTGGATCCAGGAATGTTTTGAAAGATTCTTTATCATCGTGAGATCTTTTTTGTTTTTTTCAGACTTTAGAAACAACGGCCTGATCGGTTAAATATCGGTGGGGTGGCCGATGTCAGATACTCAGTTTTAAGGCCGATGCAGGCTGATACCAATAGGGGGCCGATTATATCATGCATCCCTAGTGAGATCGGCCAAATTTTGGAAGTTTTGCATATAACTCCATACAAATGTCCCAAGTGTTTGCAAAAAATTACAAGAAAGGATCTCAATGAGTTCGAGAATGGACCAGGTATATTATGAACTGTGAACTTTCCAGTTTAAACTTTATAAACAGAAACAAAGTTTAATAAAAGTTTAGGTGTGAATAACAATATGAGGGGACATGAGCTGCGGAAGCCTGTGCTCTCCGAGTGCTTTTCTAGTTTACTATTCTGTTCTTTATTCTGTGAATCCGTCTTTGGTTTGCATCACAATCCTGAAGAGAATCAAAGAGACTGTCGCTTTAAAATGTTTACAAATCAACTATTGTTCATGTTTGTTTATAAAAATTCAAAATAAAAAGTGCAGTGGAGATGCATGAAAGCATCAGACCTCAGTCCCAGAGAGTTTGTTCATTAACACTTGAAGCCCTGAGCATTTTCTGGTAAATTATACCCATAATAGGGGTGATGAAGCCTTTTCAGTTGCGGATCCCAAACTATGAAACAGCCTCCCATTACAACCTCTAGACCTTAACCCAAGAGTGGCTGTGGCTCAGGTGGTAGAGCAGGTCGGACAATGATTGAAGGATCGGTGGTTCGAACCCGAATTCCCCCATGAGTTGTTGTGTCCTTGGGCAAGACACTTAACCCTCCTTGCCTCCAGTGGGGGCACCACTGGTGCATGAATGTGTGTGAATGGTTCCAGTGGTAGACATGAAATGGCTGCCACACTTCCGTCAGTCTGCCCCAGGGCAGCTGTGGCTACATACATAGTTTACCATCACCAAGTATGAACGAGGAGTGAAAGAATAATGGATCTACCATAAAGTGCCTTGAAAATTGCGATATAAATCTAATCCATTATTATTAGAGCAGTTTAAGTCCAGGCTCAGTGAGTGAGTCTTTTCACACTGGCTAGTCTGATCTTGGTTGGATGGTTAGAATGCTGCAAACAGAACTGCTCTCATTGGCCCTCATTTATCAAACGATCGTCGAAATGGTCGCACATCTGATCGTAAAAAGGTCATACGATTGGCCCACGGTGATTTATTAAAACCGTTCGGTCCAATCTCGTCGTCGAACAAAATAGTCTTGATAAATTCACAGCTGAAATCCATCGTCATTTAAATGTCACGCCCACGGTTACGCCCTTAAACATGCATAATGATGAGGCTTCACCCAGCGAGGTTGAACTATGGAGAGGAGAGATTCTGCCAGAAAAGACTTTTGGGGGGATCAAGACAGAATTCCTCATTTGTGAGGTGAGAAAGATTAAAGAAGTGCTGTTTGACAGCTTAAAAACCGGAGTCATGGCGTGCACAAAAACGCTGCACGGAAGAGGATCAGTCATCCTGGCCGCTGTTGAACGACCGGCTGAGATATGAATAAAAGTCTCAATCAAGGCCTGGTTTATATGGTTTATTCGTTTTTTAGTTATGAAATTTAATAATAGCCCCATCCGATGGCAACGTCGCAATTCTTTAGCCAATGGGTCAGAAGAAGTGGTCAATATGAAACTCCACCAAAAGATGATGCCCCCCCCCCCATTGAGCAACCGCGCGCCTAACAGGGGACAGGGGATGCGGTCAGATCCGAGACCCACCCAGATGGGGACAGGAAAAATATAACTTGCATTTGCAAAGCTAAGGGACAGTCTACTGACTGAGCACTTATACAACTTTAAAGTATTGATTACTTATTAGAAATGGATCAGCTCCGGTCTCCTCCGTAGCCTATGCCCAGTGGGGGCTGCAGAGCGGCTCGGCGCATCTTTTCTGCGCATCAAAACTCTCCAGCGGTCCGAGCGATGTGCAGCACTGCACAGGACAGGAGTGTTTTAGATTTTCTCAGAGTCTAAGCAGCGTTTCATCCCGCCGGGTCCGGTCGGACCGTCCGACACCCACCTGCCTTCCTGCAGCCCGAAGCAGCCTCCACCTGGGCACCTGCGCGTGTGCGTACTGATGCCTACTTCCTCCTATGTGGCAGGTTTACCAGCGGGATGAGGAGATGCACAAAGGTGAAAAGCACTTGTCTCCTAGAACTATATGTTAATGATTTTAATAATTTGTTGAGATAAATGGAGGAATTAAATTCAGTCACAGCTATTTTTGTAATTTTGGAATTACATTCGACATTCATTTTTTCCTTTTTCTCTGCAAATGGGTTCATTCTTAGTGTTGATATTATGTTTAAATGACAGTTTGCGGTTTGGTAAATAAATATTTTCATGTTCTGCTGTGTTGCGCTGCAAACCCTCACTGACTCAAACTTGCGTACACGAACTCAGAGCTGTCGTGAGATTTGATCGTATCCTTCGATCACGTTCAAATTGATAAATGCCGAGTCTGCGTGGAAATGGTCGCACGCACAGATTTTCGTCGTACGGTCAGTTGATAAATGAGGGCCATTTTGTTTTTCTTTATGTGTTTTTGTATATCGCTTTGATGTTTTATGTTATTAGATTTATTTTATTGTGAAGCACTTTAGTCAAAAGTTGTTTTAAATTTTGTGAAATAAATAAATTTGAATTCAATTGTCATCCTCAAAATTATTCATACCTCCAAATACAGAAAAGGCTAAATTAGCTACAGTAATTTAAATAATAAAGCCCTGTTTCCCAGCGGGTCTGGGTCGGGTGGGCCGGTCGGTCCAGTTTTGCGTCTCCACAGATAAAACCTGGACGGGTGCCCTTTCCGCCGCCCGGCTCCTTGGCACTGGTAGGGGCCTGATCTAACCGATCCGGACCAGATGTGGGCTTACACAGCACTCGCTGATTCATTGAAAAATCCGCCCTTCCGCGTGACCGAGGTAAAAACAAGCCGGGGTGACTCTTCTGTTTCTGTCCGTGTGGCGTGGTGTTTTGGTTAAACGGCGTTACACGGCGTGATGTCACACAATCACGTAGCAGCGCTGTCCAGCTAATTCTCCGCCTCCAGAATAAGGGTACAGGTTGCTGTGGGGACACAGCGTGAAATCAACACATCCGTACCCAAACCCACCCGATCCCCACCCAGACCCGCGGGTGGAAACGGGGCTTAAGAAACTAAAGAAACTGAAAATAAATAAAAAATCACAAAATTATAATGTGGTGAAATAAAACATTGGTTTTGAATTGTGGTTGAAAATAATAATTATATTTTTAAAAAATCTGTCTCACATAAGAGCACCTTTCCCATGAACAGTGGACCAACATACTGTACTTGTCAACAGGTGCAGACGTTACAGAAAAGTGTTGCTCAACAAAGTTTTGGAGCCCCATCATGCTTGTTTAAATGTTTTATTTTCTGTGTGTTTGTTTTTAATATTTCTTTCAAACCACAATTAAAAATCAATGTCATGATTTTCATAGAATTCTTATTTATGATCACTTTTGTACACACATTATAGTGGGATTGTGCAATATTAATGGTGGGGATATGTTTGTTTATTGTTTTCCTGTTAAATGAGAATGTCATGGCTGCGTGTGTTTTTTATGTAGTCTTTATGACTGTAGCTTATTTATATTTATTTTTTAATGTACTGAATGCCTGGCACTTTTTAAATTTCATTGTACTTGTTACCTGTACAACGACAATAAAGGACCATTCTATTCTATTCTATTCTATTCTATTAATTTAAAGGGTGTGAATAATTTTAAAGATGACTGCAACCACAGTTCTTTTTCACCCTATACGGTGCATCATGAGATGGAAAATTTATTTTCCAATTTAAACATAGCTTATTTCATAAACATGTAATTCAGTAACATCTAGAAGTCATAATTCATTGAATTTTAAATTGGAGCTTTTTTTAAAAAAGAATCTCTTAAAAGGTTTCTTGGCTAAATGTTGCCTTTTGGTCATTTTCGGAGCAACTTATTGAAATAAACATGCAAAGTGTAATTTTTCTAACTTTAACATCTGGTGATCAGCTGTCAATCAGATTAAATGGTGCTAAACTATGGGATGCACATTTACATCTTATAGATTCACCCAAAATATTATCCATGCGTAAAAATAAACTGAAATAGAAGTTAATGGCAGTAAGTGACCAAAGGAGAATAAACTGGAAATAGTTGTATGTGTTTATTACATTATATTTTGTAATTTGTATTTTTTTTATGCAATTGTATTGTTTTCTTTTTCTTGGAAGGGGGCTTTTATGAGCTTTCTTCTTCTTCTACCTCTCTATCTCCTCGCTTCTATCTGTCCCTTGGACGTTACTTGTATTATTGCATAATATTTTAAAAGTTATTTCATTCTGAACAGCTGTTTGTTTATTTGTTTTTTTACTGTTCTGCTTTTCTATTCTTTTATAAATATGTTATATCTAAAATTGTAACTGTTATTTGCTAAATAAATAGTTCAAATCAAAGTCAACAAAGCTAACCAGATTACTGAAACCAGTCGATAATCAGAAACAAGTGTCAGATTCCAGCTTTTGATCATCATGGCTTCATGTCAGTGCACGTTTTTCCTTCACATATGTGTTCCTGACATGTTGTCATCACTTGTGCTGATGCTGCTCAATGATGGTTAAACTCCATGAAGCAGTATTGTTAGAAATGAACTCCTCAGGTAGGTGACAGCTTTTTGTACTTCAGTTTGACTGTACCTTTACATCCAGGGTCTACGCATCAGCCCCGTTTCTCCACCCAAATAGGCGAATAGTCAGTGTCGTCCTGACGTAACGGTGCTGTATTCTGCAATGGTGACAAAACTTACTGAGCATTCAATAAAAAAATATTCAGAGAAACTCAAAGTTGTGTTTTACAGTAAAAACTATCATTGTGCTCAGTGACAGCATTTTTATGCATCATTGTTGTGCATCACAATTCCACATTATTGTTCCAGATTATCGTTCTGCATCAACGTTCTGCATCAACGCTCTGCATCATCGTTCTGCGTTATTGCGCAGAAGATCAGCATGCAGCATTATTCCGTAGCATTGTGCTGCAGTCATTTTCTGCAGCATTCGTCCTGGAACATCGAGCTTCAGCATTATTCCGGAGAAATATTTCTGAACCGTTTCGTATATCGTCTGCATAATTGTTCTCCATCATCGTTCTGCATTATCGTCACACAACATCAGCCTACAGCATTGTTCCACAGCATCGTTCTGCAGCATTGTCCTGCAGCATCATTCCGCGGCATCGTTCTGCAGCATCGTTCCACAGCATTGTCCTGCTTCATTGTTCCGCAGCATCATCTTGCAGCATCGTTTCGCAGCATCGGCCAACAGCATCTTTCTGCAGAATCTTTCTGCAGCATCTTCCCTGCTTCCAACATCACAGCATCGTTCCATAGCTTCGTCCTGCAGCATCATTCCACAGCATCATTTCCCTAGCATCCTCCTTCTTCATTGTTCTGCAGCATCGTCCTGCAGCTTCGCCAGCAGCATCTATTTGCAGCATTTTTCTGCAGCATCTTCCTGCTTCAACATCCTGCAGCTTTGTTCCATAGCATCGTTCTGCATCATCGTTCCACAGCATTGTCCTGCAGCATCATTCCAGAGCATCGTCCTGAAGCATCATTCTGCAGCCTCGTCCTGCAGCATCATCTCCACAGCATCGATCTGCAGCATCGTCCTGCTGCATTTTCCGCATCGTCCTGCAGCATCATTCTGCAGCATCATTCCGCAGCACGCTGCGGCATTGTTCCGAGCACGCGCCCTGCCATTGTTCCGTAGCATCGTCCTGCAGCATCATTGGGCAGCATCATTCCCAGCATAGCCTGCTTTATTGTTCTGTAGCATCATCCCCTCTTCATCATTTCACAGCACGTCATTCCGCAGCATAGTTCCAAGGCATAGTTCTGCAGCATTGTCCTGCTTTATTGTTCTGCAGCATCGTTCCGCATCATCATCCTGCAGCATTGTTCCGCATCATCATCCTGCAGCATCGTCCTGCACCATGTTGTGATTTAGCTTGGGCAACCACAATATATATAGCGTCACTATGTATGATATTAATATTAATATTAATATTTCTATTAATATCAATACTAATACAGCCTCGGAGCACCACCTTACTTATTTGATATGTAATGGAAGCAAGGAAAACCATTAAAGTCTTAAATCAACTCTTATATTGATTTAAAGAAGTGATCAGTCTCAGGACGCTTTCATGAGTTCTCGCTTGAAGTGACCTTTCATGATACATCAGAAAAACCACAAACAACGACTAGTTAAGATAATACGGAGTATTTATTAACTAGTCTACAAACTACATGAGATAATGTATGTACAAAATATATACAAGAAATATGTGAGCATGATGATCAACCAAAAGTTATCTTGTGAAAGAAATGTGAGATGGTATGAAGATGAAACATAAATTAATTAAGCCTCAGTTAATTAATAAATGTTCAAAGAAAAAGAAGGAAGGATTTCTTAATCCAACTAAACAAAGTTAAACTGGGTCTGGTAAACCGTAGGTCTGGATTAATTCACTATCACCAACTTCTTGTGACATCAGATCATATTTCATAGCAAATGATCAGGATTCTCCTCAGAGGTTCCGTCTGACTGAGGTGCTTCACTCACGTCCTGGTTCTGCTGGACTGTTCCTCAAATCCTTTGGAAGATTGTCGGGTGGATGGCCCCCAAAAATCTTCCCGATCTCCTGGAAGTTCGTCCGGCTCTCTGCGGGCTGTCAGCTCAGTGGTGGTTCTGGTTCGTCCTCTCTCTCTCATCCGTCTCCCCAGAGACGTGCAGCTTCAGGACTGATGTCACGGGATGGTTGATAGTAAAGATGATTTGGGTTAAAGTCTTCTTCTCTCCATCACTCCTCCCTGAGTGATCCGTGGTTCTGAACTCTGCTGAGTTCAGAGCAGGTTTCGTCTCATTCTTTCCCCATTGTTCCAAGTTTCTTCAGTTCTGTCTCTACTCCTTCCAGTTCTCCCAGATCAGTTCTCTTTCAGTTCTGATCAGATCTAGTTCTCTTTCCGATCTGAATATCTCAGTTCTGAATCTCTCAGTTCAGAGCTTCGCGCTCTGCCTGGCAGTGGAATGTGGCTTGCAGCTTGTCAGCCAATGGGAAGCTGACAGAGTCAGGTTTCATCCAATAGTCAGACACGTCTCGAATGATCATTTGATTATCAGTTGAGCTTAATGGTTATAAACATCTGTGAATTCTAAGTGAGGCTTGTGTACAAATGGATCAATTATTCAGACATGATGAAATAAAATGAACACAATAAAATAAAATAAAGCAAAGATCTGAATTATATGAATAAAGGAAGACATTGAATAAACAACTCAGCTAAACAGATAAAACAGGATTAATCTTGATGATTTAAGATTCCTGTAAAGAAAATACATGTGTTAGACATCATTTGATATGAGGAAGTCCATTTCTAACATAAAAGTGGATTTCAGCAGTTGGGTAAAGTGTCTCTTTCTTCACCTTTATGCAGCAAATCCTGGAATGCATGTGATGTGAATTTGGGGGAAGAAACATCTAGTTTCTAATCACCAAAGTATATCATGTTGCATATCAAAAGAAAAGTCTTCATCATGAGATTAACATGAGCTTACTTTCCTGATAATATAAAACAGTTCTTGGATGTTAAGAACACATTACAAAATTGGCTATAAGGAATCCAGTTTATAGCAGGTCGTAAATACTGTGAAGGAGTATCTCCAAGCTTGGAGGATGGGTTCAAAGTTCAACAATTGGCCTTTGTTTGTTTTACCAAAATGTAGGTCCTCTCTCTGAGTTGCACTCAGGACCGTAAATCTAGTGATTGCTCAGAGAATGTCCTTCTCTGAGCAGAATTCCTCCTTGGGACGTCTGTTTTACATCCAAATGTGGCCTTTACCAATCAGTAATGTGTTTCCAAAGTATATTTGGTTAGATGTGTGTATCCTTTTGCCGAGACCTTTGGGCTTGAGATCACTAC
>JALJCO010003697.1:0-22862 GCA_023101725.1 Atherinomorus stipes
GACACTCCTACATGATTTATAATTATTTGGATTTAACATGATTTTGATGCATAAGTACAGAGAAGTTTATTGTTTAAACCTAAAATGATTTATTTTGAAACACCCGGAAGTGTTTTATTGTGAAGGGTGCTTAACTGGAACTGTTCTATCCTGTTTGCTCCGCACTTGACTGTTGTTACTGTCTCGGCAGTGGCAACTTCAGACCGCTCTACTTGTGAAACATTGGAGAAAAATAAATGTCCAGCAAACGATCGGAGCCTCTGTAATGATTGGGAAGCCTTCACTTCGTAATATAGGGCCCTGTCATATTTACACTTGTTTGAGGATCTGAAACATCGAACTGTGACAAACATGCAGAAAAAAACAAGGAAATCAGGAAAGGGGCAAACACTTTTTCACACAACTGTATGTGCCTGCGTATGTATGCATGTATGTGCATATGATTTTATGTCTTATTTTTTATTTTTATACTTTATCATTATTTATTTGTTCCAGCACTTTCGTTGTGGCCTTGTAATTTAGTTGTGCATACAGCATGCCTGTACTGTACTAATGACAATAAAGCTTTTGATTTCAGAATTGAATTGATTTGAATGAGTGAGGTGACTGGTGCCTGAAACAAAAGCTTCATAGAAATCACAAAAACTTGTCAATATTCTCCATACTGCTCATCCAATGTAAGCCACGTGTCCTGAGTGGGTAGTGTCCATAATTTACTGAATCCCACATCATTTAGTAGATTTTTGTAGCCTAAACAGTAGAACCCATCGTACTTCCCCGATGCACATCCATGCGAGTTCGACACCACTACGAAAGCCGCGGCATTCAGCGCCTACTCTGACAATAATGCAAGCAAAGAAAAAGAAATTTGCTGTTTACATTGTGCTAAGAGCGACTGAGCCTCTGGACAAACACAAGAGGGGTTTGATATTGATTTAAAATGAAGGAGAAAGAAAGAAAGAGTGCCGCATCCCGAATGGTTTAGTCACCCAGGCTTCCGCTTCTGTCATGAACTAGCACTTCGCGGCAGCTAGATGTTCTACTGTTTAGGCTATAAAAGTCTACTAAACACTGGATTACATTGGACAAAGCAGTATGGAGGAATATTGACAAGTTTTTTGTGGATTTTTATGTGGACCTTTTTGTTTCGAGGACTGGTCACCTCCATTATATGAAAGTCGGTGGATAATGAAAATCCCCCGGATTTCCGGCTGCATTTGCAATATTAAAGTGCTCCAGAGTCTTGCTCGGCATGAGGGCGAGAGAAGCTGAAGGAACATCATTCTGTGGGTGTACTATCCCTTTAATGAGAGGGGATGGCTCGTTTTGAGGATGACTGTAGGCGTCACAGAGAGACGAATGTAAAGGATACAGATTATTCTAAGTGGAGGTCGTAACTCTGAAAAGCTGAGGAAGCTTCTCACACGAACCAAACATCGAATACAGGGAAGTCAGGGTTCCAACGCGTCCTGGAAAACCTGAAAAATGATTGAACATTATTCCAGTCATGGAAAACACAGAAAATGAGAAAGAGTCAAATGTCCTGGAAAAGCTTGAGTTGCCCTGGAAAATGATTTTTCCTCCCTTTTCTTCGTCTCTGCGTCATTGCTTCGTCAATGTTTCGTTGATGCTTTATTGCTACTTCATTGCTGTACAAAAAATAAGCTACAATTGTAGAACACTTCTCCAAAAGCTTGGAGTGGACTTTGTTGGTCTATAACTTTACTCGCACTGTAGCAACTGGAAAAGTCCTGAAAATGACCTGGAAAAGTCCTGGAAAATAACTTTAAGAAAAAGCGTGGGAACCCAGGCCAGAGGTGATCTTTAAAGGTAGAGTCTGAAGTTCCCCCACCGTTTCTGTTTGCAAACAACAGTATTCAAACTGAGCGCCCCTCCTCTCAGGCTAACGGCCGCCTTGACCTTCAGCCTATTTAGCTTAAAGCCTCTCCTTCAGACTGCGGAAGCAGCTAAAAGCCAAACTAATATTAACCCCGGTTTTGCGACTTCCATTATCTAAAGCTCTTACCTTTTCTTTGGTGCATCCGTCGTTTTTTTTTTTTCTTTTTTTTTTCTTTGAGAGTTCGAGTGACTGGCATCTGCTCTAATCATAAGCTTATTTCCACACAGCGTCATGCCCCTTAGCTCTGTCATTGGCTGGGGATATAACAATAAATCCCCACCCAGAAACGTCCCGACCAGACCATAACAAAGCTAAAGAGCGAATTACGAGCAGGAGGAGAGGGAGTTGCATTCAAACGTACCACTGCACGCGAGTAGAGCCCCAAAGGCGCAGTTTGAGACAGATTTCACTTGCACAAGTCTAACGTTTATTCTCAGGGGGAAACTTGGGACTATACCTTTAAGCCCGGCCTCCTGAGATGTGGTCTAAATGTTAAAGTAGAACTGTAGCTCCTCCACAGCCGCCCAGATCGCCGTTTCCAGCCAACGTCTCCTCATGTTTTTATTCACACATCACAGAAATACTGAGAACATAGATTCACTTCAGCATCTCTTGTGTTCAGATGGAGAGTCGGGTTCATCATCCTGCCTGGTGAGCTACGACCCCGACCAGCTTCCTCCTGAAAACTCCTCCTTCCTGGAGCGAGCCTTCGTCTGCCGCTTCCGCTGCCTGCTGGACAACTCCTCCGGCTTCCTGGTGAGTCTGCTTCCCCGTCACGTGGCAGGAAGACCTTACTTTCCCTGTGGGATCCGAGTGTTTCCAAGCCTGCTGGCTACGTGGCATGCCACCTCAACCATCAGAAGTCACCCTTCACTCTATAATCCGCCTTAAAAGAGCCGCGGGGTCGTGGGGAAAAGGGTCTTAATCCCAGAGCCCAGAGAAAGTTGCTTATTCAGAGTTGTAGGAAGAGCTGCCACCAGCAGGGATGGAGAAGGACCGGAACGTCTGGAAGGATACGCTCTGTTCCACATCCTCATCAGTCAGGAATGCTAGGGTTCCTTCCTCAATCCTAGGATATTTCAGTCGTTCCTACGACAACTTTACTCAATCCTAGGGTACCTCAGTCGTTCCTAGGACAACTTTAGTCATTCCTAGGATACTTCAGTCATTCCGAGGACTATTTTACTCATTTCTAGGGTACTTCAGTCATTCCTAGGACTACTTTACTCATTCCTAGGATACTTCAGTTGTTCCTTAGACTACTTTACTCATTCCTAGGGTACTTCAGTCATTCCTAGGACTACTTTGCTCATTTGTAGGATACTTCAGTCATTCCTAGGGTAACCTCAGTCGTTCCTAGACACTTTACTCATTCCTAGGATACTTCAGTCGTTCCTAGGACTATTTTATTCATTCCTAGACTATTTACTCATTCCTAGGACTATTTCTACTCATTCCTGGGATACTTCAGTCATTCCCAGGGATACTTTACTCATTCAGAGGACTATTTTACTCTTTCCGAGGAGTACTATAGTCATTCCTAGGTCGACTTTACTCAACCCTACGAAACTTCAGTTGTTCCTAGGACTACTTTACTCATTCCTAGGGTACTTCAGTCATTCCTAGGACTACTTCACTCACCCTAGGACAGAACTCCAAAATTTGCTCGGTGCGCTAACTTTTTTCTTGGTTGCACCAATGCGCCTAACATTGCAGGTGCACGTGGAATATTTTCTCCAAATGTGTCTTTTTAATGTTTATTTCCCTCCTAACGGGAGCTCAGAGAATACGGCAGATAAAAACCCACAGAAAGGGCAAGTCTTCATCTCTGACTGGCTCTGTTCCACCCTAAACATGTGCATACAGCGATGCTGGAAACATTGTGGTGCACCTACACTTTTCGCTGGTGCACCCAAATTACAAAGTTAGGCGCACCACCAGTGCTGAAAGTTAGTCTGGAGCCCTGTGAGGACTAATTTACTTATTCCTAGGATACTTCAGTCGTTCCTAGGCTTCTTTTACTCATTTCTCAGGCTGCTTCAATCGTTCCTAGGACTACTTTACTCAATCCTAGGGTACTTCAGTCATTCCTAGGACTACTTTACTCATTCCTAGGACTATTTCACTCATTCCTAGGATACTTTAGTCAATCCTAGGACACTTTACTCATTCCTAGGATACTTCAGTCGTTCCTAGGACTATTTTATTCATTCCTAGGACTATTTTATTCATTCCTAGGACTATTTACTCATTCCTAGGACTATTTTACTCATTCCTAGGATACTTCAGTCATTCCCAGGATACTTTACTCATTCATAGGACTACTTTACTCTTTTATGTTCACACATAAAAGTCAGCTGTTGTTAAACCCTAGCCGTCGTGGCTCCGCCTCCTTTAGGATCACCTGGCCTACAGAGAGTCTGAGGCCACTTGGTCATCTCACTCTATCTTCAGCAGGACCTTCAGAGGGTCTGGATCTTCAGAGGGTCTGGATCTTCAGGCTGTCTGGACCCTCGCGTCTCCGTCCTCCTTCCCACTGCGTTTGCGTGAGGAATAATCCAGGTCCCTGCTTCCGTCTGCCATCGTCTCTGGCTTTGTTTTTGTAATCCCTCCTGCTATTCAGGCCTGGATTCCTGACACCACCGCTGCAGGCTCGCAAAGCCACCGAGGTCAGTTATCCAGGGCTGACGGTGAGGAGGGGTGGTCTTCACATGAGAAGCCCCGGTGTGAGAGACAACTCGGGAACGGCTGTAAAATCTCCACCTGGGTTCACCGGCCAAACACTAAATCTTTTCCAGACAAAGTAGGAAGACATGGATGAAAAAAGATTAAACACAACAACGTTAAAGGAATACCGTATAATCTTTGTGATATAGAGTGGGTAACGGAAAGTACAGAAAGTTTAAAGACCCCTTTAAACTTTTTACTCTTTGTTTCATTGCAGCCATTGGCCAAAATCAGAAAAGTTTGTTTTATTTCTCCTTAATGTACACTCAGCACTCACATCTTGACAGAAAAAACAGAAAATGTAGAAATTTTTTGCAAATTTATTAAAAAAGAAAAACTAAAATTAATGTCCAAAATTACATCCTCTGCTGAAATAATGTTTTTTTTTTCCTTTTTAAGATTACACAAAGGTTTGGTCAAACTTCCCTGATCACTTTGATTTCAAAATTACTGCTTTTAAATGATTGTGAACAAAATAAAGATCACAGATGGTAGAATAATTGCTGTAATGTGTTTTACTGCAAGAGATTGCAGGATATTTTAGTTCATTCTGAGTTTGAAATAAAAGAAAATGACATCTTTTGTATGTTTCGTGGCTTTTATTTAACATGCTTCTGTTGTAGCTTTGAGTAACATACATGTATTATTCTAGTAAAGCTGTGGGTTACCAGTGTTTTCACACATGTTATAATGAGAGGCTGAGACGAGGCAGTTGGGGGTCCAGCGATCTTTTACTGGACCCGAACTATCTCAGCTCAGCCTCTCATTATAACATACGTGAGAAAATTAATCCACGACTACAAAGCAGCATCACGCGCTGCTGTTCAACACAGTCCACCATGAAGGATCCCACAGATGACAGCAGCCACGACTTCACACAACACAATTAAACTATCTCCATACATAAAAAGACAAAAATACAAAACTCTTTTCTTCTACTTTAACACTGATAAATGAAAACAGTAACTCAGGACTGAGGCAAGAGTTGAGGGCATCATTTTATTTTATTTATTTATTCTATTTTATCTTTGCTCTCTGACTATATTAAATGTTTGCAGCAGGGGGATGATGCGGTTACATCCAGTACAACAGTTTGTGCTTACGGCTGTTGTGTCAAAATGACTCAGCGTTTAATGACGCTTCGGTTTATCCATCCCTAATAATGTCTATCATCGATGGATGTTGAAAAGTCTTGGAAATGGATGTAGGACTGCTTCAGAGCAAAAGAAAAACAGCCCAGTGCTGCAGTGACTTGACTTTCCAGCTTGAGACAGTAGCTGGGTTTCCATTACACCTGGAATTGCGCAAACCTAAGTGCAATGGAAACATTGTTGTCGCAATTACTCGCCATCAGGCGTGACGTAGGGGGCTTAGAATCCAGCTATTCCTCCTTAATTATGATAATTATGATCATTTACAAGCATTAAGCTGATGTGATCAGAGGCTCCGTACATACGAACTTTACCTCTGAATCATCATCCGTTGCTTTCATCTCCTGATGAGGAGCAGCTCTGAAACACAACATGTTTATATCTCCATCCTCCTCAAAGTGGAGTCTCGCGGGGCGGGATTTTACAAGAATTACGGCTTATACCATTCAATGGATACACCTACATATCGCAATTGTACTTTTTTTTTTAATTTAAGAAATATCGCTTTTATTTTTCTAAAAGGGTAATTGAAACCCAGCTATTGTTGTCGGAAGCAAAGATCCTCGACCGTTGCGTATTTCCAGTCAAAAAACAAGGAAGTGTGAAAAAGGTCCAGTGGGCAGGTGATGAGCAGTGCCTGGTTTTCTCCGCACATACCGCTTAGAATGAACTCCAGAAAGTTCAATCTTGGTCTCATCAGACCAGAGAATCTTATTTCTCTCAGTCTGGGAGTCCTTCATGTGTTTTTGGCAAACTCTATGCGGGCTTTCATATGTCTGCACTGAGGAGAGGCTTCCATCGGGCCACTCTGCCATAAAGCCCCGACTGGTGGAGGCTGCAGTGATATTGACTTTGTGGAACTTTCTCCATCTCCCTACTGCATCTCTGGAGCTCAGCCACAGTGATCTTTGGCTTCTTCTTTACTCTCTCACCAAGGCTCTTCTCCCACCATTGCTCAGTTTGGCTGGACGGCCGGGTCTAGGAAGAGTTCTGGTCGTCCCAAACTTCTTCCATGTAAGGACTATGGAGGCCACCGTGCCTTAGAACCCTTTAGTGCTGCAGAAACTCTTTGTAACCTTGTCCAGATCTGTGTACATCGCCACAATAGGGGATTATCACGTTTACCGGAAGTTCCCTGCATTTGGACACTTCCTCTTCCGGGCCATGTTAACGACAGCCGGCTCCTGCTCTGCCATACTGTTTAAACCGGATAAACTCCAAACATACTTAAGCTTGCATTCCAGACTGAAGTGATACTGATCAAGAAGCTGATCGGCCCGATCGACTCGCTCGCGGTGAAGGGCCGAACTTTATAATAAAACACACGTTTGTTTGTAGCCGGGGGGGCACAACACCGGCACTTCACAGCATGCTAGCATTAGCCAGCTAGCGTTTACTGACGTGCTTAACATGGTGCATCTTAAAACACACAAACATCTGAAAATCGGGTCTGTACCCTTTCCCGTTTCCAGTGGAACAACTGGGGACTGCCAAGAAAGGGAGATTTTTTCAGATGCTTGTGTGTTTTCAGCCGCACAAAGTTAGGTACGTTATCAAGCTGGCTAATGCTAACCTGCTAACACGACTGTGCAGACTGCCGGCTACAAACAAACGGGTGTCGTTTTATTATAGAAGTTTAAACCTTCCAACATACGGGGGATCGGTCGATTTGATCCGCACTTTCTTCGAAAGCTGATTTCTGTCCATAGAATGAACAACTTCACATTCGCGTTTACCCCATTATCAAAGATCAATAGAGAAGAAGGTCTAACACATCACTGTTAGAAGGTTAGCATTGGTCTGCTTGGGGCTCGTGCCAAACTTGGGGGAGCATGGGAAAGAACATGCTGTCTGTTCATGTCTGTTTTGCTGGCAAATCCTAGTGTTGTTCCACTGGAAACGGGGGGGGAAAAAAAAGAAATAGACCCGATTTCAGATGTTTGTAGTAGTTTAGTGATTTATTGTGTTAGTGCTGCATGATGTCACTAAATGTTTAAATGGCTAATGCTTACAGTTTGTAAAGTGCCAACAGGGGAAAACTCCTGCCTGATATAATAATCAAAGGAGAGTTTTATCATAAAGTTGTGTCCTTCATTCCGGGATGAATGGATGGCTTTGATCCACTTCTTCGTAAGGACCACCTCAGTCTAGAATTCTGTAAAATTTCCAGCAAAGGGGGCGTTTATTTTCGGTGGATGACGGGGTAAAGCAGAGACATTGAATTAGGCCGGAGAGTGGGCCGTCTAAGTGTTTCATACCGGAAGTTCCAAACACGGTGCGTGATAACTCCCCTATTCTGTCTCTGAGCTCCTTGGACAGTTCCTTCCCACCTCATGATCCTCATTTGCTCTGACATGCACTGTGAGCTGGAAGCTCTGATATAGACAGGTGTGTGTCTTTCCTGATCACGTCCAATCAGTTTATTTAAACACAGCTGGAATCAATGAGACTGAGTAGAACCATCTCAAGGAGGATCAGAAGCAATGGACAGCCTGTGGTTAATATGAGTGTCACTTTAAAAGGGCTCTGAATACTTATGGCCATGTGATACTTCAGTTTTTTTTTTTTAAAGAAATTTGCAAACATTTTTGCATTTCTGTTTTTTCTATCAAGATAGAGTGCTGAGTGTAAATTAATGGGGAAATAAAATTAACTTTTTTGGTTTTAGAAAAATGGCTGCAATGAAACAGAGTGAAAACTTTAAAGGGGTCTGAAGACAACCCCACTGTATTTTAGTCTCATGGAGGTTTGAATTTATATTTTACCAAATGTTTTTTGAAGAACTGTTTGGATATTCAGTAATTTCAGGCACTAAAATAAGAGAGGTATTCATTTTCCACATTACTTTGTATGAGGTTTTATTTTTAACAATTATGCTATAGACTAAAACATGTTTGATCTCATACACTTTAGCACTCAATTTTAGTTTTGGCCCACCCCAATAACATCTTTGGCCCTCAAATGTAAAGAATTTTGCCACCCCTGATTTAGTGCAGTGTTTCATGCCCTGAGTCGTTTTATAACAGCATTTCTGGCTGTGAACTGTCAGAGAACTCATAGGAGTATTAGATTCTGACAGTAATCGATTACTGTCTGGTGTCTAATTTTAATGGACATGTCTTCAATTTTTAAGAAAATTTTGTATCCTTAAAAATCTGTGAATGAATTTCAATAGATTTGAATCAGATTTAGTCCAAATCAAATATAATTGGGCTGTTGGTTTTATTTTTTCTATGGGGACAGTGAACAACACTTCATTAACCTTTATAAACAAAAGGAGAGGTGGAGGTTTTAGCAAAAACTACTAATTTCCACCTGTAGTCCCCTGATATTAGTGACATACTGTAACAAAATTTGTAATTGTAAAATGACAAAAACTGCACATAAAATACAAAATACATGCCAATAGGACACTCTGTCCCCTCAACATGCCACTTCTAAAGCCATGCTATAAACCTCCATACATCCACACTCGCACACGGACACCCACGCACACGCGACCACACTCATAGTCAGCCACAGATTTAAACAATTTCACTCACACACATTCATCACTAACTGGTGCAGATTCGCTTGACAGCAGCCACCTCTTTGTTAAAACAGCAGACGTTGGATAACTTGTACATGTTGGAATCTCTGTTGGTAAACTGTTCCACTGAGTCATGGCGACCACGGAGAAAGCAGACTTAGAAAAAGAGGCCCTACATTTTGGAAGGCTGCACCTCCCTCTAGAGAGGTGACAGGAGTTGTTTGTTGTGAGCTCAATGTGATGTAGCTCTAGAGGAGGTGCAGCGGAACTGTGGAAGATTTAAAAAGTAGCACACATTGGCATGCAATATTACAGGGTTCCCACGTGTTCTGGAAAAGGATTGAACAATTTTCCAGTCATGGAAAACATATGAAAAATGAGAAAAAGAGTCAAATTTCCTTGGAAAAGCTTGATGTTCTCCGGGGAAATTATTTTTCCTCCCATTTGTCGCCATTTCGTAGCCGCTTTCTTGCCTTTTCATCACCACTCTGTCACTGTTTCGTCACTGTTTTGTCACCACTACGTCGCAAATTCATCGCAGCTTCGTTGCTGTTTCAATGCCACTTCGTAGCTGTTTCGTCGCCGCTACGTCGCCATTTCGTCGCTGTTTCATCGCAGCTTTGTTGCAGCTTTATCTTCGCTTCTTCTCTGTTTTATCTCGGCTTATGCTTTTCTTTGTCTTTTCTTCATCGCTGTAAAAAATTGTAGAACACGTCTCCAAAAGCTTGGGGTGGAATTTATTAGTCTTTGTTGTGATAACTTGACTTGTACTGTAGCAGCTGGAAAAGCCCTGGAAAAAAACTTCTAGAAGAGAGAGGGGAACCCTGTATTGGATTATTGAAGTTTAGGAAATCATGTTTAGAAAGAATATTGCAGCGATGATACTGTCTGGATTACTTGTCATGGATTTTTATTGCACTTTTGAATAAAGCATTCAAGAGGCTGTAAAACTGTTTTGCCTGCCTGCGACCAACTGGTCACACAATACAATAAACACGAGAAAATCATGGAATTTAGATATGTACATATACGACACATCCGTGGTTCTTCCTTAAAGCGTTTGCCAGACTGAATTTCAAAGAATTTCTGAGCTTCTTAACTTGTTTTTTAAATATCAACGTTGAATCTAAAGTGACCCTTAAGTCAGTGAAATCACAAACATTGTTAATTTTCTGTCCATTTATATAAATATTTGGACAATTTCTTATTTTTCTTATGTTCATAAAGAACATATCAACAGTCTTTTCTGTGTTCAGTTACCGTGTCTTCTCTGCAGAAGCATCCGGGATCATGTTGCGGAGGCAGCTGCCCCTGGCGACAGAAGCCCAGACTTCCCTCCCCGGCCCACATCCACCAGCCCATCCGGGGGAATCCAGATGCGTTCCCAGGCCGGCCGGGAGACGTAGTCCCTCCAGCGTGTCCTGGGTGTCCCCACTGGGGCCTCGTACCAGTGGGACGTGCCTGGAACACCTCATCAGGATGGCACCAGGAGGCATCCTGACCAGATGCCCCGAGCCTCCTCATCTGGCTCCTCCTCTGGTTGTGGAGGAGCGGGTCTACCCCGAGCCCCTCCCAGATGACCGAGCTCCCTCACCCTATCTCTAAAGGAGAGCCCACCCTGTGGAGGAAACTCGTTTCGGCCACTTGTACCCGCAATCTCGTTCTTTCGGTCATGACCCACAGCTGGTGACCATAGGTGAGGGTAGGAACGTAGATGGACCAGTAAATCGAGAGCTTCTCCTTCTGGCTCAGCTCCTTCTTCACCACGACGGATCATTGCAGTCTTTATCACTGCAGACGCCGCACCGATCCACCTGTCAATCTCCCGTCCATTTTCCCCTCACTCGAGAACAAGACCCAGCTCGAACAAGGGGGTCTGGCACTCCGTACTCCCGGAGCACCCCCCACAGGAATCGCCAGGGGACACGATTGAACGCCTTCTCCAAGTCCACAAAACACATGTAGACTGGTTGGGTGAACTCCCATGCCCCCTCCAGGACCCTGAAGAGGATGTAGAGCTGGTCCACTGCTACATGACCAGGATGAAAACCACAATGCTCCTCGTTGATCCGAGGTTTGACTGTCCAACAGACAACGTGACATTTAAATGATGATGGATTTCAGTCGTGGTATTTATCAAGACTCTTTTTGTTAGTAAGACAAGATTTGTCCGATACGAACGTTTTAATAAATCACACGTGGGTCCAATTGTACGACCACTTTTACGATCAGATGTGCGATCATTTCTACGCTCGTTTGATAAATGAGGGCCAATGTCCCCTGCCTTCCTCGGAACATGGTTGAAGCTCTCCTGGAGGTGGATATTTAAGCTCTCTCTGACAGGGGACTCCGCCAGATGTTCCCAGCAGACCCTCACCACACGTTTGGGCCTGCCATGTCTGACCAGCATCCCCCACAATCTGAGCCCACTCGCCACCAGGTGGTGATCAGTGGACAGCTCCGCCCCTCTCTTCACCGAATGTCCAGGATAAGGGGCAGCAAGTCTGATGACACGACTACAAACGACTGCAATCATCGAGCTGCAGCCTAAGGTGTCCTGATGCCTGGTGGACATGTGTTCAGTGTAAAAGGAGATTTTTGCAGCCAATCAGCAACCTTTTCCAATTCCTCACACTAAGGGCAGGTCATTGATGTACAAACTAAAAAGCAGAGGCCCCAAAATAGAGCCCTGTGGAACCCTCCATGGTGCAGTCTTTAATTATCAGTTAATTATCAATTAATATAAATTAATTAACAGATAATGATCAAATTTATATCAGTTAATTATCAGTTTGATATCAGTTGATATTAGTTTATTTCAGTTACTACCAGTTAATCATCAGTTACTTATCAGTTTATCAATTAATTCTCAGTTTAAAATCAGTTAATTATCACTTGACTACCAGTTAATATCAGTTAATTATCAGTTTGTTATCAGTTAGTCATTAGTTAATATCAGTGTAATATCAGTGTAATGTCAGTTAAAGTCAGTCAGTATACAGTATGCCTCACAGTAAGAAGGTTGCTAGTTTGATTCCTGGCTGGGAAGGGGGTACTGCATGTTCTCCCCGTGTATGCGTGGGTTCTCTCCGGGTACTCCGGCTTCCTCCCACCGTCCAAAGACATGCATGTTAGGTTAATTGATCACTCTAAATTGTTCCTAGGAGTGAATGTGAGTGTGAATGGTTGTCTGTCTTTCTGTGTTGCCCTGTGACAGACTGGCGACCTGTCCAGGTGAACCTGCCTCTCGCCTGACAATAGCTGGGATAGGCTCCAGCAACCCCCGAGACCCTGAACTGGATGAGCTGTACAGAAAATGACCGACTGACTGCCTGTTAAAATAAGCTTATCAGTTTAATATCAGTTAATTATCAGTTTATCAGTTAAAATCAGTTTAATATCAGTTAATCATTAGTTAATATCAGTGTAATATCAGTTAGTTATCAGTCAATGTTAGCTATCAGTTAATTTCACTTTATTAGTTTGATATCAGTGAATCATTTGTTAATATCAATGTAATATCAGTTAATTATCAGTTAATATCAATTAAGTATCAGCTTAATATCAGTTGATTATCAGTTAATTTCACTCAATATCAGTTGATTATCAGTTGGTTGTCAGTTAATATCAGTTAATTGTCAGTACATTTAAGTTAATATCAGTTAATTATCAGTTTGATATCAGTTAATTGTTAGTTGATTTTCAGTTAATATCAGTTAATATTAGTATCAGTCAAATATCATCTGCATCAGTTACTGGTGTAATATTTGTATGTAGGCAGTCCTTAAAGGGGGACAGTGTGTGATTTACTCTAACACACTGTTTCCTACTGCTCAGGTATGATTTAAAGCGGATTATTGAATGATTTGACAGTTCTGAGTTCTATAAGGTCATGTGACTGACAGGGTTTCAGTCAGAGGTGGCGTGTTTACTGTGTGTCCTGATGTGGTTTTGAAGGATAAATACCACTGATGGGTCTCGACCGGGACCACTGATGTCAGCCATGGAGGCCTGGTGGGGTCGTCTGAGGGGGGGGGAGGGTGAAGACGAAGCCCCTGAATGAATGAGCTGTTCTCTAACGTGTCAGACCTGCTGACCTAACCTTATTTTTACTTTTTGTCAGCCGTTAAACGTCCAGGGTAGGCTGAAGTTCCTGCATGGCCAGAGCCGCCTCCAGAGCCCCAGCGACGGCCGCCCGCTTCAGCTCGCCCTGTTCGCCATCGCCACGCCCCTCCAGTCGCCGGCCATCCTGGAGATCAGAACCAAGAACATGATTTTCAGGACCAAACACAAGCTGGACTTCACGCCCATGGCTTGTGACACGAAGTAGGTGGCATTGAGGCCGAGCGGCTCTCCTGAGGCGTCTCCGGCTATAGTAACCGTGTCTTTCCCGCATGTCCAGGGGGAAGATCGTCCTGGGCTACACCGAGGCCGAGCTCCGGGTCCGAGGCTCTGGGTACCAGTTCATCCACGCCGCCGACATGTTGTACTGCGCCGAGAACCACGTCCGAAGTAAGTCACAGCTGCTTCTCTCTCTGGCTACCCTGCTACGTTCAGCGGGACGGAGAAAGCAGCAGACTGGAAGCACCGCTAAAACTCAAAACCTACCAAGTACCGTTTATTTTTATAATTTCTAATAAAAATTTATCATCACACTCAAAATAAGACAAAATTACCTAAAGAGAAACATTTCAGTGAGATATAGGAACTTGTTTAAGGCCATGCATCTTATTTCAAGAAATCTTATCGAGAAAATTTTTCTTGTTTTATTGGCAGATTTTTTTTGATTATTAGAAGCAAAAACATAATAATTTTTCCCTTATTTTCAGAGTGGCCAAGATTTTTTGTTGTTGTTGCTTGTGATTAGCAAACAGTTTTGCCAATGGATCATTTTAGTACCAGTTTAATATCAGTTTAATTAGTTAATATCAGTTTAATATCAGTGAATACCAATTAGTATAAGTTACTATCAGATTAATTTGTTAATGTTATTTTATTATCAGTTAATATAATTTAATATCAGTTAATACTTTAATATTAATTTAATATCGGTTAATACCAGTTTAATATCAGTTTGATACTGGTTTATATAATTTTAATATCAGTTACTATCAGTTTAATCAGCTATCATTTTAATATTAGTTTAATTAGTTGATATCAGTTTAGAATGGCCAAAGAACTGTTCTTGCTTGTAATAAGAAAAAAACTGCCAATGGAACGAAGTAAAATTTTCTTAATAAGATTTCTTGAAATAAGATGAATAGCCTCAAAATAAGTTCTATATCTCACTGAAATGTTTCTCTTTTGGCAGTTTTGTCTTATTTGTGAGTATGATGTTTCCCCTTTTTATAAAAGTTTCCCTTATAAATCCAGACTCTCCCTGGAAGTTTACGTTGGTGAATTTGGCTCCGCCCACCAAAAAAACCACTTAGCTGACCAAGATATTGCCAAATTGTGATTTTTACTATGGTTGAGGCGATCAATTATTTCTCATAAAATTGTTGCGTTAATATAGTTTACAGAAACATAACGGTCCGGCGACCCTCTGAAATTAGAATCCCCGGTTTGGGAAGGTTGCTCTGGGGAATCTACGGGTATCAGTCAATATCATTGCCCGGGAAATATTCCTGGGGTCTCATTTATAAAACTGTGTGTAGGATCTTTTCCTAAAAGTGTACGTACGCCCAAAACCAAAATTTTGCATACACCAAAAAATATTCAGATTTATAAAACCGTGCGTACGCACAGATTCAAGCAATTTCCCCTTTATAAATCACACTCTTCCTGGAAGTTTGCGCAGGTGAATTTGGGTCATATCCCGCCCCACTTTCTACCATAAATGCTCAATGCAAAGTACTTTATGGATGTTCTACATATAAATGAGCCAGCTGATCTGAGGCATTTAAAACTTAATACTGGTGACCGAAAAGAGAATAAAACGTAATTTAGCAGAGACTGACTGGTATTTGTTGGTGATAGTATGGACCAGGGCCAACCCAGACCAACTCGGACCAGACCAGACCAACCCCCTTCAGAAGAGGGTCCATAAATGGTACGGTACAGTTCAGGTGGGACTATGTGCATCACGTCAGACAGAAAAAGCTTTGTTGTCCCACAGTGCAGTTAATATCAGTTAATTATCAGTTTAATACCAGTTAATTTTCAGTTAATATCAGTTATCAGTTTAGTATCAGTTAATCATCAGTTAATATCAGTTGATATCTGTTTAATATTAGTGTAATATTAATATCAGTTAATTATCAGTTATTATCAGTTAACATCAGTTAACTATGATTGTGGATTTCTTATATCTAATTTATCCACGACATTATCAGTTGATTATCATTGAATATCAGTTAATTATTAGTTAATATCAGTTCAATACCAGTTAATTATTAGTTGATTATCCATTCATTTTAGTTGATTATCAGCCCTATTAACTGATATCAGTTAATTGACTGATAATAGTCAGTTATCAGTTAATATAAGTATCAGTTGAATATCAGCTGCATCAGTTACTGGTGTAATATTTGGGTTGGGTACTAAGGTTACTTTTGCAATACGTAACTAACAAAGCACAACTACATATCAAACATGACAACGTGGTATAAAGTTGGTACCTCTTTCACAAGTACACACCTCAGGTATGACATAGAGAGTAAAAAACCAGTTTTTCCTTTTTTAATGATGTTTACGGTCGTTTACAAGCATTAATGTTGTGATGGTGCAGTGCGGCCTGTGGGAAGTTGCAGGGTTGGCATCCCCAAGTGGCATAAAACCTACAGAATATACCTTTAAGACCAAGACAAACACTTCATATGTGTTTAAGTTTCTGAAGATTTTATCAGATTAAATTTAAGGTTCTTATTTCACAGATTTGCAGGAATTGGCAAGTCTTTTTCAGCCATGTGCATCTTTCAATCATCAGTCAATCTATCAATCAATCAATCGTTAGTTATGAAGGGTTTTTCAGCAAGTTGCGATTCAAAGTCGCTTGAACACCTTTTGTTTTATCTTTTTGTAACAAATTTGTGTTTGATTGTTCTTTCTGTAGGTGAGGTTTTCATATAAGCCCATCTTGGGTTCTTACCCTCTCCCTTGCACATTTTAATTATAGTGATTTGTTTATTATTATTTCTACAACTTGTGCTAAATTAAATAAAAAAATAAAAAAAAAAAAAAAGCTTCACAGCTTAAAAACATTTCTGCCCGCTGCCCTTCAAAAAACCTGATATTACAGCATTTATACATATGTTTATATATATACAGTATATATATATATATATATACCTTCATATGTATAAATGCTGTAATATCAGGTTTTTTGAAGGGCAGCGGGCAGGACCTTCTTCTGCTGCTTGTCCGGGGTCGGGTCGCGGGGGCAGCTACCTAAGCAGTGAAGCCAAGACTTCACTCTCCCCGGCCACAACTGCCAGCTCATCTGGGGTAAAGACAGTCCCCACTAAAGAAGCACTTTGGAGAGACCTAAGGACCCAGGAACAGCGGGATAAGTCATATAAGAACGTTGAATAAACACACGACATACATTAAAGCACTGAATAGAAACAACTAAAATGTCCAAATGGTAATAATAAGGCAATCAAAAGACAAACAGTGAATAAATACAAAATATTAGATTCACTAAGTACTACTTCAACAGTAAAAAATCAGCTAAAAGCCAAACTAAAAAGGTGGGTCTTGAGCCTACTCTTAAAAAAAGGGAATGTTCTCTGCGCCCCTGAGATCCTCCAGCAGATTGTTCCACAGGCGAGGGTCATTCCACTGGAACGGCGTGGGTCATGGCTTTGGGAATGACTAAAAGCCGGCTACCGGAGGAGCGAGGGACGTGAGGGCTCATAGGGTAAAGCAGTTCTGAGAGATAAGAAGGCCCAAGACCATTAAGACATTTAAAAACCACTAAAAAGGACCTTAAAAACGATCCAAAAACAAGCAGGGAGCCAATACAGTGATTGAAAAATTGGGTAATATAGGCCCACCTCCTGGTCTTTGTGAACCTGAGATGTTCTTTTTGTCAAGACCAGAAAGCAGGCCGTTACAGTAGTCAGTACTTGTACTGACAGTACTTGTAATAAAAGCAGCATTAGCATCTCTGTGTTGGCCCGAGAGAGAACGGGGCAGACTCTGGTTATATTTTTTTAAATGGTAAAACCCTATTTTTGTGATATTCCTGATGTGTGGAATAAAAGTCAGTTCAGAGTTGAAAATCACGCCCAGATTTTTTACTTGTAATGATGGATTAAAAGATAAAGATTGTAGTTTGGGTAAAAGTGTCTCTCTCTGGGCTTGAGGACCGATGAGTAAAACCTCAGTTTTGGCTCCGGTTAAGCTGGAGAAAGTTTTTCTGCCATCCAAGATCTGATGTCTGAAGTCCAGTTAAAAGTGCATCCTTTGGCCTCGAGTCATCAGGAGACATAGAGATGTACAACTGTGTGTCATCAGCGTAACTGTGAAAGTTGACTCCATGTCTCCTGATGACCCCGCCAAGAGGGAGCATGTACAGGTTAAAAAGAACAGGGCCCCAGATCAATCCCTGAGGTTTTACCTTACAATTCTGGTAATTGTAATACTTGCCATAAATGTCCTGTCTGTGAGGTAGGAGGTGAACCATGTGTGAGCAGCACCAGAGAGGCCGAGCTGCTTTAAACGGGATAAAAGAATAGTGTGGTCGACTGTATCAAACGCAGCACTGAGATCCAGAAGAACCAACACTGTCGTCTTTGAGTCATGATTATCTAAGCTCATTTAAGATCCCCTAGAGGCCTCCGATGGGCCTGTAGAATCCATCTGAGCCGATGCGGAGCGATGTATTCGCTGCAGGACATAAATAAAGCTTAACTCTCCCCGGTGTGTCTGCAGTGATAAAAACCGGAGAGCGGCCTCACTGTCTTCAGGCTGCTCACCAAGGACAATCGATGGAAGTGGGGTCCAGGCCAACGCCAGGTTGGTCTACAAGAGCGGGAAGCCAGACTACATCATCGCCACCCAGAGGCGCTGGTGTGAGTGTCTGCTGATGTCAGCTGCATGATTCTGACTCCTGCTAACTCCTGTCTGTCGCCTCCTCCTCTGCAGCGACGAGGGGAGGGGGAAGAGCACCTGCAGAAAGCGTCCGTGAACTTGCCCTTCACCTTCGCCACTGGAGAGGCACTCCTCTACCAGACCGGCTACCCGCTGCGCGGCTTCCCGAGTCCAGCGAGGGCAAGATGAAAGGCAGCAAGCCCAAAAGAGGCCGGGGGGAGGGGGCTCCTTCGGATGACCTGAACCCCAAATCCCTGCTGGGGGCACCTCATGAGCCAGGATGAGTCAGTGTACGTGTGCCAGCCGGACCCGGAGCCCAGGATGTCTGTCCACAATGGGTATGCCGCGTGACCGACGGACCAGATGGCAGCTGGGACGCGTTGTCCAACGGAGACGCAGGACGACGCAACGGGAAGACGGCAAGCCACCCCCTGCTGGCCACCCTGACCTCGCTGTCCCTGGATGCTGGCGAACCATGTTCCAACAGCGAGCTCTTCAGCGCCCTGGAGGACCTTGGCCTGGACGCCGAGGACCTGGAGCTGTTGCTGCTGGATGAGAGGGGATAGATGCAGGTGGACTAGACCGCGTCCCCATCCTCACCGACCTCCTCACCCACAACGAGATCCTCTCCTACGTCCACGACAATCTGGAGAGCCAGGAGCCAAGAGAGTCCAAGCTGTCCCCGAGCCAGAGCCCGTGCGTCTCCCAGCAGGTGTGTCGGACGCCTGCTGCCTCCCTAGGTCCCCCTGGCATCCAACGGTCCAGCATCCAGCCGAACGTCCAGTCTGCATCAGTCCAGCAACCAGCTGAATGTTCAGTCCAGCGTCCAGTCCAGCATCAGCCGAACGTCCAGTCCTGCGTCCAGTCCAGCAACCAGCTGAATGTCCAACCTATCGTCCAGTCGGCATCCAGCCGAACGTCCAGCCAAATGTCCAACCTATCGTCCAGTCCAGCATCCAGCCGAACGTCCAGCCAAATGTCCAACCTATCGTCCAGCTACATGTCCAGGCCAATGTCCGGCCCAGCTTCGAACAATCCAGCATCCAGCCGAATGTCCAGCTGAACGCCCAGCCTGTCCTCTTGCTGTCCCAGCAGATGCAGTGTCCCCTCAGTCCCCAGTCAGCTGCTGAAGGCTCCAACAGGTGAGACGCATCCTGACCCGGTCAACAACTTGACTGCCATTCCCAACAGGGACTCGGGGTGAGGATGGAGCACCACCATCCTCCCCGCATGCAGAATGGTGAGCTCAGACGCCTGGACACACCTCTGCAGCCGGGTCCGTTGTGGCAGCAGGTCCAACAGGTCCAGCAGGTCTGGCAGGTCCAGCAGGTGAGCTGTGCATATGTCTCGTCATTGAGCTTCCAGAACCAGCTGGCCCCGCCCACCGGCAGATCTTACGTCCCCTGACGGACAGCCAGCCTTTCCCCTCAAACGTCCAGACTACCGCCACACTGAAAGGACTCACTGCGCCGGACCTCTTCCACCATCAGAGCCTCCGCCTGCCGGCTGCCAGTCCTCCTGCTAGAGCCACCAGCAGATGCCACCGTGTTTGTCTCACGTGTCCGACCCGATGTCCCGGGGTCTGGAGCCGGAGGAGCCCCCAGCCCCCACCACCTGGCCCAGAGTCCCCGGAGGCCCACGACATGTTGGACCTCCATCAGACCCCACGGTAAGACAAGACCAGCACTCAACAGACACCAAAGAACGTCTGGTTGTTTTTGTTCTGTAGAAACACGACTTGTTCATCCCGGCCCGTCCTTCCTCCATCACCCTGAAATGGACTTGTCTGGTGTCAGACCTGGAAATGTTGCTAGAATAATTCCAGTAATTTACTTTCTAGAATGACTCGGAGCCATTGAGGTTCTATCAACGTTCCTTAAATTCACTTTTACTATTTTATGCATTCGCCCAGACGGTTTTTCTGTTACACAACCCAGGTGGAACGTTCCATGTCAGCAGAACATTCCATCTGGGCGGAACGTCTCATCTGGGCGGAATTTTCAATCTGGGCAGAACGATCCATCTGTGCAACACTTACAGTTGGGTGATGAAGTGCTTGCCTCCCTTCTGACCTTTTTTTGCATGTCTGTCACACTTAAATGTTTCAGATTATCAAACAATTGTAAATGTGAGACAAAGGTAACACAAGCAAACACAAAATTCAGTTTTTTAAAATGAAGATTTTATCAGTAAGGGGGTAAAAATCCAAACCTCCATGTCCCTGTGTGAATAAGTGATCTTCCCCTAAACCTAATAACTGGTTGTTCCACCTTAGCAGCAACAACTGCATCAAGCGTTTGTGATAACTGGCAGTGAGTCTTCTACAGCGCTGTGGAGGAATTTTATTCCACTCATCTTTGCAGAATTGTTGTAATTCAGCCACATTGGAAGCTTTTCCAGCATGAACCGCCTTTTTAAGGTCATGCCACAGCATCTCAATGGGATTCAGGTGGGGACTTTGACTAGGCTACTCCAAAGTTCTTCATGTTGTTGTTCTTAAGCCATTCAGAGGTGGACTTGCTGGTGTGTTCTTGATCATTGTTCTGCTGCAGAACCTAAGTGCGTTTCAGCTTGGAGGTCACCAACAGATGGCCGGACATTCTCCTTCAGGATTTTTGGTAGAAGCAGAATTCATGGTTCCATTTACCACAGCAAGTCTTCTCCAGGTCCTGAAGCAGCAAAACAGCCCCAGACCATCACACTACCACCACCATATTTTACTGTTGCTATGATGTTCCTTTTCTGAAATGCCGTGTTACTTTTACGCCAGATGTAATGGGACCTCCACCTTCCAGAAAGTTCCACTTTGTCTCGTCAGTCCACAGAGTATTTTCCCAAAAGTCTTGGGGATCATCAAGATGCTTTCTGGCTAAACTGAGACGAGCCTTTATGTTCTTTTTGCTCAGCAGTGGTTTTGGTCTTGGAACTCTGCCATGCAGCCATTTTTGCCCCCCAGTCTCTTTCTGATGGGGAGTCATGAACACTGACCTTCATTGAGGCAAGTGAGGCCTGCAGTTCTTGGATGTTGTTCTGGGGTCTTTTGTGACCTCCTTGATGAGTCGTCGCTGTGCTCTTGGGGTCATTTTAGTCGGCCGGCCCCTCCTGGGAAGGTTCACCACTGTTCCATGTTTTCACCATTTGTGGATAATGGTTCTCACTGTGGTTCTTCTGGAGTCCCAAAGCTTTAGAAATGGCTTTGGAACCTTTTCCAGACTGATAGATCTCAATGACTTTGTTTCTCATTTGTTCCTGAATTTTTTTTGGATGGCAGCATGATGTCTAGCTTTGGAGGATCTTTGGTCTACTTCACTTGTCAGGCAGGTCCTATTTAAGTGAATTTCTTGATTGAGAACAGGTGTGGCTCGAGAAACTGAACTCAGTTTTCCAAAGATGTGATAAACCACATTTATTTTATGTTTTAACAGGAGGCAATCACTTTTTCATACAGGGCCATAGAGGTTTGGATTTTTTTGTCTCCTTACTAATAAAAACCTTGTGTTATATATCGTACTTTATTTTTGTATAATATTTAAATATTTAATATTTGAATTTGTTTAAGATGATCTGAAACATATGTGTGACAAACATGCAAAAAGAAAAAAGAAATCAGGAAGGGGACAAACACTTTTTCACAAAAACTGTATAGCAATACGTGCGCAACGTTCCACTCAGCAGAACGCCCCATCGGAGAACGCTTGATCTGTCGAATGCCCCGCTTGGCAAACGCTCCACTCAAATGAACGCTTGATCTGTGCGAATGCCCCGCCTGATCAGAACGTTCCATCTGCGCGGAACGCTGATCTGTGCGCAATGCCCCGCCTGGGCAGAACGCTCCATCTGTGCAGAACGATCCATGTGTGAAAACGTTCCATCTGGACAAAATGTTCCATCCGGGCAGAATGTTCCATCTGGACAGAACGCTCTATCTGTGTGGAATGATCCATGTGTGCAAAACGCTCTGTCTTGGCAGAACGCTTCCTTTCTGGATGTAAATGCTCCATCTCGGACTAGGCTGGGACGATTCGTCGACGTAACCGATTATCGCCTCACGCAAAAATACGTCGACGCAAAAACATGCGTACCGATGCGTCGTCAGACCAAAAACAAAGATGGCGGACAGCCTATGCGACTTCAGACTAAACAACAAGATGGCGGATGCATGCGACTTCAGACTAAAACAACAAAGATGCGATGCGACAGCCACTTCAGACTCAAAACAAAGATGGCGGCGCGATCTCCTGCGAGTGGCTCTTCCAAGTTTCCCAAAGTGTAAAGGCAGTGAAGGCCCACACTTCAGTTTATCTAAGGTATAATCATATATTAGGGATGGCGACCCGGAAGCCTAATGAGACATGAGACAACTTCCGTGAGATGGACGCCTATGTTCCTCAGACACTGCTGAGGCTCTGTTTGAGACGGTCAGCATGAAGCACGAAGCTCCACCTGCTGGCCGTGGGTGGAACTGCAGCAGCTGATGCCGGAGCTGCCTCTGCTCTCTGACTGAATATAATTAAAGTCA